>VTPC01001137.1:0-87441 GCA_011009095.1 Ignelater luminosus
TTTTTTTAACAGATCGAGATTTTTTGACAGTTACGGGTGTGTCCTTATCATCAAAGACCCAAACTTTGTTTTGAGCCTTGGTCGGCACATCGTAATAGTACAACCAAGTCTCGTCACCTATCACGATGCTGTTCACATGCTGAGATTGTCCCTTATCAAACATTTTCAGCAGCTGCTATGGTGCTTCCTTTTCAATCGCACTGGACAGTACGCTTAGACTTTCTCTCTCGCACATCTTCACACGCATAAATTTTTCAACTTTAAACCCTGGCAACCGGGATTCCTGAACGGTTTTTCGCAGGCAACCTTATATCATCGTGTTCGCAATAAAATTATCTTTATTTTGATATAAAATTTATTACTCAAGTAGATCAGTGAAGATACTACTTTCTATTCACCTGTTTAAACTTTGCAACCCAATAGTTTTGAAGAGAACAGGTAGGCAACCTAACGTTGGCATATTCTACAGGATTCATACTTGCGATTGGCATTTAATTTTTTGCTCAAGCAAATCGGTAAAGTAATGAAAAAAAATCAGTTATTGAATTTTTAATTAAACATAGCCTTGAACATATTTCTTTAGGCATCACCGACACTTCTTTTAACATATTTTATTTCATAAAAAATACTTTTCATCGCTCAAGCAGATCGGTGTAGGTCGTTTCAAATACGTATCCTGTACTACTAGTATCAAACTTGTAGCAGCTATGTCAGAGACCTCGATTACATCTAAGACTTGAATAGAAATGTCATTAAATGGATCAAGTTAATCGGTTCATTAGTATGGTTGCTAAAGCCTGTTAAAGTTTAAAATTTGAACTGCTTATGTTAGGTTTGTCATTATCTTTACTGTTTTTCAACACTACGCTCTAACACAACTTTAAATTAGGTCTACGACTTGATCAGCTATAGAGCGTTTTCAGAGATGAAGAGAGCCGGAAACGGAGTTTTCGAATAATACCCCAAAACATGTTGTGTGAGGCATCGTTTTATGCTAAAAACTTCGTCTCTAATTTTATCTGTCAGAGTTCTTATGGAGGGTTCCCGAATTGTCGAAAAGGCTGTTTAAGAAACCAAGCAGATTTAGTAAGTGTTTTTTAAATAACACCAGTACAACTTCACTGCAAAAAGCAGCGGTTTGCATTTGACCAGACGTTGTTAGCAAAAGTAAGAGAATTTAAAAAAAAACAACCTGCAGTAAATAATCCAAATGTAACAAATAATAATATTCATAAAGTAGCAAAGAATCGGCACTTTTTAAAAAGAAATAACCTTACTACAGATGCTCGTTTTCGATCTCAAAGTTCCTAGAAGCAATTAAGACTTCGATCAAAATTTAGATCTAGAATCGATTACAAAAAAACCTGTCTTTGTTGCGGTCGCGATAATCATACAGCAAAAAATTGTTGTAGCTCAAACCTGAACTGTAATTCTTGTAATAAGTCTGAGCACATTGCAAAAAGTATGTATTTCAACTCTTCGCCGAAAAAAGACTTGGACTTCAGAAGATACTAATAATGTTACTCAGTATTTAACCCTAATAAAATTAACCACATTATAGACAGTTTTGCACACCAAAATATAGACGACACAACCGAATTTTTCATAACGGTTCTTATTGAAGGGAAATCTCAGCTTTACGAAGTAGATTCCGGAGCTGAATATACATTTCTTCCATGACGTGAATTCAATCGTCTGTACCTAAGTGTCAAAATCCTACTGACAGATATAGTATTTCGATCATGCACTTGTAATGCGTTCCGGCTAGAAGGTCGTGTAACAATTAAAGCTTAGTACAGTTCGTACACATCTACAGAAGAGCTTTATGTTGTACCTTAAGGCCTTTTTGGGAATATTGGTGTCATCAATGCAGTGAAGACCACCAATTCTGATATTAATGAATAATGGTAAAGACGTGATTCAAACGTTCCCAGAAGTGATTAAAGATAGAGTAGGGTAAATCCCAAACACAGCGTCTTTGTTAAAGCTTCGTGAAGGTGTATGTTATACGAAAGAACGTGGTTCCACTTTGTGACAGCAATTCGAATAAGAGCTGTATAACCTAGAGCGCGATAGTATTATTACCAAGATTTCAACAAGGGATTGGGGATTACCCTTAGTGATCATTTCAAAACTAGAAAGCAATGTACGCCTATATGTCAATTACAAGGTTAGAGTCAACGGCAGACTAGTACACTGAAATTACCCAATTTGACGAATCGGCGATATTTTAAATAATCTTCGTATTTCTGTTTTCTGTTTATTACTTTTTTGTCTATATTTTTGGAAGAGAATTCCAACTATTATCGAACAGTTATAGGCAACTTACAAGAATCCTACATTCAGATTTAAAGATTCCAGCCATGACTTTAGCACTCGTACTTTAATATGCATCTTTTCTTCAAGAATTTGTCTATAAAGTAAAGCGTAGAAGTACTGAAGGCCACGTAAACCTGGATTGCCTTTCTGTAATACCAAATCCAGACAATAATTCTACCTAACAAATGTTCAACAATGAAGTCTCAACCTTATGTGATCAAAATATCAACCAGAATTCCTCAAAAACGAAGAGCTGCTGCAGATCAAAGAAGAACTAAATTCACTAGTAAACCTATGTTCACAATATACAATTCGAGACCAGCTGATTTTTCGAAATCACTGACTAGGAATTGCAAAATTCTTATGCCGAATGGTATTCAATGAATTAAATCACACTCTCTTAGCATCATAAAAATGAAACAATTAGCAAAAGGAACGTACGAGTACTGGAAGGGAATTGACAAAGACATCGAACAAACTCCAAGATTGTGTGAACCTCGTGTCACGCATCAATGACATACACCTGCAAAATATTTCTAACTTGTGCACACTGCAAGATCCTTCAACAACTTACTTACTTCCTGATCCTTATAGACGTAAAGTCTAAATGGATAGAAGTGCGGACTCAAACAAGTACTTCTACCTTAGATTATACAAACGAAGCACCCAATGATATCTTTGCAAAACACGTTTTCCCATCGGTTTTAGTCTGAGACACCATTCACCAGTGGACTGGCCGAGTGAAACGTCCAAAAGTTAAAGGCAAAACTAATTGCATTGAACGAATAAAATCTACCAATTCGACAGCAATTAACAGAAATATTACTAATACACTGAGCAATTTCTATGACGTGTGGAAGGTTACCGGCAGAGTTATACCTCAAGCGTCAAACTCGACGGGCATACAACTAGCAGAAGGTGAAAGACTCTGCCTGTACCATTACAACAAAAAACCAATGGCGTTTTAAGAAAGTGATGAAGATTTTAGGACAATTGCATTATTTTATTTTACTCGATGATGGATTCAATATCAAGCGCCACAGTAACCAAATCCGAAGAAAAGAAGAAATAAGTATCATTTCCGAAGCACAGCCTAACTTCACATTTAGATGTTCCACCAGTATTCATAAAGATAATCCCATACACTCCAGACAGAGTTGATAATCAAAACGTCAACCTAGACCCCGAAGAGCAACTTGCCGTAGTATACCGAGGGACTCCTCCTGCAGAGGTCTGACGGTTCAAGCGACCGAGGCGGCGCCCAATTCAAGTGATTATGTTTAATAATTTATTGTTTGGTTCAAAATATCAGATAATAATTATTTGATTTATTATTATAGCAATGACTGAATGAACGTTATTACCATGGGTGAAATCAGTAACATCAAGCTTTTGTAACTGTCATGTCTATTTACTATTAAAAGCACTGGTTCTTCTTTGGTTCGATATGCGCGCTTAACAAAACCTTCTGTACATTTGAGAAATTTGGGACCATTCATCTAGCCATTGTCTTGAATCGCAAAAGTGAAATCATCACTTTAGCTGTAGACGATCAGACATTCTCTTTCTAGGAAGGATGAACAAAGAAGGAATAAAGTGATTTTCCCTTTCACCCGAAGTTAGCATGTCTGTTACTTGCTTTTTGCTTTTTACTAAAAGAACTTTTTCCCAATTTAGGTGAGTCGTTGCTACATCGATCTTGTTTATATTGTAGATTTTAGCAGGATTAAAAAAAATACGTCTCCATTAAAGCCTTAAAGTCGAGTGGAAAATCGATCAATATGTGTAAGATTGAAACCTACACATTTCTGTAAACAAAAATAAACTCATCTGTGACACTGAATCTCCTGATTTAGCTTCCACACATTCCTACATCCGTAGGCAACACAACTCTTTACCATTTTGGTTTCTTTTTCTTAAAAAGCTCAATTTGTTCAACTTATAAAGTAGCTTAGACGTCAGATGTCTATCAAAACACAAGCACACGGGTAAGAGGGAAATAAATGCTGTGCAGCCGTGCTGTTCTAACAGCGAGACTCGGTTTTCGAGCGCCAAGTCACTATGCGCAGTCGTTCCAGTTGTTTACTGTAATTCAGTAATTATCACTGCCTTATCGTCCCAAAGGCATCAAACTATTACCAGCACGGTTTTCTTCTGAAATTAAATCTACGTATTGTTTATTATTATTATAAAGGAGATAATTATAAAGCACCACACATGCTAGGGTGATTATTTCCACCTTTTCAGAAAAAATATTGAACGAAATTAGAAAAACCATTAAACGACTAGCCAGTAAGCCAAAGCTACTCTCAATCATTCGTCAAGCTCTGCTCGAGTCTGTAATTAAAGATTTTACAATTTTCTGTTAAACCTTTTGAAGGAAAGTCGTTACAGCTTAATAATGGGAAAGCATCATTCGCTATAATTACAAATAGGACTTTGCCTTCTTGCTCTGGTAGCTCTTTATCTTGAGAAGAATTTAATGGATTGTGAGGATCATTTAGTGGTTTTTGTAGTAATGATTTTTGGAACACACCTCCATCACTAATTTTGCACCTACATTTACATAGGTAAACCTATATTGAGCACCGCACAAATATGT
This sequence comes from Ignelater luminosus, assembly GCA_011009095.1. Classification (NCBI taxonomy): domain Eukaryota; kingdom Metazoa; phylum Arthropoda; class Insecta; order Coleoptera; family Elateridae; genus Ignelater; species Ignelater luminosus. Next base: position 4,922 of record VTPC01001137.1, read on the forward strand.
ATAATTATAATAGTAAGATCTATCTGATACTAGAGCTTTAAAGCTTATAATATGTCGTACATCTAAAGCTCCTAAAAAGTTTAGAAATTGCTAAAAATTATAAAAATTTTCTGCAATACTTTTCCATCCTTCAGATGTTTTGGGTATTTACAATTAAATGCAATTTTATTTCTGTATCTATTTATGTATAATATGCTTATAGTCTAATTGATATAGATGGGTCGTACAGAAAACGATCCATGGAAACCTAAAGATCCATCCTGCTAAAAATTCTAGATACCTACATCTGCTTCCTGGGTTGCTTTACGATTTTTTAAATTATAGATATGAAAGTTTTCACCTGCTCAGTCCACATATGGGTACAAATTCGCCTTATGCTAATAAAATATATTTCAACCTATTTAAAATATATGAAGGTTTTAATCCATCACAGTCACATAAATTTCTTATTGTTATTTTTGGAATTATTTGTATTGCTAGTTGTTAACTAATTTTTTTGTTCTTTCTTATAATTTTTGTTATTGATAATTATGTAACTGAACTTGGGACGTGAATCTGAAAGTGTGATTCCGTAAACGAGGTTTGTTACAGCTGGTTCCGCCCCTGCGTCCAGATCTGTATAACAGCGGGGAAGTCGTGGTATGATTCTTTTTAGTTTTCAATTCCCTATTTCGGTTATATTTCTTGTTCTGGATCAAACTAAAAAATTTCTTTTTTTCTTGGATTCATTCATATTATTATTAAATATTTATTAGTGGTCAGGTCGGGTTAATACTTACAATAAACGAATTTTTTCCATTTTTTATTTCATGAGTAAATTTTCAAATTTACGAAGCGTCGGGACACAATAGAATTACTGAAGAAATAATCAAAAACATGGGCATTTAAGGAACAGAACTGTTAGTAGCAATATTATAGCAGAGCATGGGAGGAGGACGATAGAAATAATAACAGCTATATACAAAAGTGGTGATAATAAATACTGTAATAATTACCGAGGAATAACATTAATAAGCTCAGTAGTGAAAATATATGAATAAAATGAAATAAAAAACTTAAACAAACAATAAAAACATTCGTAGTCTTAAAGTGGCTTCAAAAAAGGAAGAAGTGTCCAGGATTACATATTAATATAACGAAAGCGTTCGATTACAAAATGTATATACTAAAGATACATTATCTAATTTTATTTACATCTAGCCATATATCACCTAAGACAGTCAAGATAAAACTAGCTGGATTCATTTTTAATGGTGTTTTCGTTTTATTATTTAGCGTAAACACATAATTCTCCAATAGAACTGTTAGGCCGATCTTAACTTGCATTATTCCACAACGGAGCCTCTTCAAGCCATATAACTATTTATTACATTATGTATGAAAAGATCTGCATGTCACCCTGTTGTGGAGGGGGATATGAACGACCCGGCAGAACGAAAGTGTGCGTGCAAACAAGTGCACGGCCCTTAGGGTGCAAGCCTAAGAACAGTTTTTTTTTGTAAATAAAGCAATTAGTGTAATCAGTTTTTTTTATTCAACAAGCTATTGAAGGTCATACTCAACAGAGCCCTTAAACAGTCTCTATAAATATAAAATTATCCCCTTGAAGTTGGAACTTACCAATGCACACTCTAGGTCCTTCCCCAAACGGTAAGTAAGTAAACTAAGGTATGTTACGTTTGTTTTCTTCAGAAAATTTATCTGAATCAAATCTCTCAGTATCAGGAAAGTAATCACCATCGGTTTGTAAACCTAGGACAGGGATTGCAACTGCTGTTCCTTTCTCAATTATTATGTTAGTATCGGGCACTTTATAATTAACAACGCATATTCTATTCAATATTGGTAAGGGCGAATACTTTTTTAATGTCTCTAAAGAAATTATTATATTATTCACTTGAAGACACTTATACAAATCAATACTTACCATCAGCAACCTGCCCCATGTACTTCATATCCATCACACATTCATAAGTAAGCTTTCCATAATGTCGTTCTAAAAGAGAGTTTATCTCGTCCCTAACTAATTCTTGTATATCCTGATTTACAGCCAGTTCATAAAGACAAAATGTCATAGTTGTAGATAATGTTTCAAATGCGGCACCAAGGAAGAGAAAAGCTTGAGCAGATAATTCGTCCATAGTCAGACTTTTGCCGTCATGTTGATACTCGCTACTGTTGTCTTGTAAATTATTTTTTAGATCAATAGGAAGTTGCAAGAAATCTTTACGAACAAAGTTATTCTTTTATCTATATTCAACAGTTTATGCTATAATTCTTCTAAAGAAATCTGAAGCATCCTAATCTTCTTGATAATTTCGGAACAGTAAGACCCAGTATTAAAGCTACCAGTAATTTAGTTAAAGCAAAATTCTTCTTTAAATATTTTCTAAACTCCGAATTTGTGTCTTTAAAGCTATTACACCGAATTCCAAATGCACAAGAAGCAATTACATCAGTAGTAAGGCAACCTAAAATGTCTTTAATGTTAACTGACTCATCTTTCAAAGAAATATTTTGCATGTAATCGTTTAATTGTTTTCCACATTCGAGTAACGTCTGAAACATCATTTTCATTTTTCCTGATGTAAACGTTGGCGTTAATTTCATTCGAAGATTTCTTCTTTTAGCACCTTCGATATTGAAAAGGTGTGCACTTAGAGGGTCATCTCTTTCATTATAATAAGCGCCACGGTCGATGAAGTGATCGAAATCTTTGCTCATAATATTTTTTAGATATTGTGGGTCTATGGGTATGTAAATAGGTTTGCTAAAAGAGACTACTTCAATATGTTTATACCCTTTAGCTTTAGCAATGTTGTAGATTTTTTTTAGTTTCTTCGCCAAAGTGTTTTGGGTCCCATATGACATTTGCTAATGCTTCCTTTCCAAACACGACCTTTCCTCTTCCAATACAGGGAAATCCATTTGGAATATGCAGATCCGCAAATAACGAATGATATTAGAATAAAGAAGAGATCTTTAAAGGATGAATCAAAAATTATTGCCATGTATGAAATCTGGAAGGAATCGAACGTAATTTCATTTGGTAACATATGCGCATGCGATCTTTTAAGTGTTTTAAAAAAAGTAATGCATAAAATTGTTTTTACTTTTTCTTAAAAGCGGTTGAACACGTCAACTTTTACTTAAATAAACGTAATCATAATTTGCTGAATTTACATAATTTTTAGAAAAAAAATATTTAAAACATCTTACAATGTATTAAAATCATAAACACATGCAGAAGATGATAAATTATAGTGCTTTGCACTAAAGTCTTTGCAGCAATCCTTGTTTTGTTTTATATTGTAAGCAGTTACATATTTTTTTTTGTTAATTTTAATTTACCTAGATGAACGATTAAACCATAAAACAGATATTATCAGTATACTGTACTTACTTCATCTAACTAACACGCTTTCAATGTGAACTACAGTAACTGGTTAATTATTGGTCCCATCAAGGTTTCTATTACATCTGATGTTGACAGAATTCACAAGTAGGCATCAAGCTAATAAGATAACATAGACCTGATAAACGATTGCGAGAGCAAACGTCTCATTAGTGTTGGAGTGTTCGGCGATTTGTGCGGGCTGCGTAGAACTACTTCCGTGCGCCCCGCCGGCTGTTATTATGATGACCTTGATGCCATTGGGAAAATGAAACCGTACAGCAGTATTTCTACTCTTCTGTTTATTGGAAATATATTCTAGTTTGCATTTTATCATTTATTCTTATTTTTTAAAGATATTCTTAAAATTTGGTTCATTTAGTTATTTTATTATAACAGGAATTATATACATTTAAGGAACATGGAAGCCGCAATCAGGGCCGTATCGATGGGGGCTATGGGGGGATGCGACAACCTCCCCCCATAAAACAGCCAGTCGGCAAATTAGTATTTTGAACTATTTTCTTTAAATTCTGATCGGAAAAATCATTTTAAAACATGTAAATTCTTCTGGAGATAAATAATGAAACAGTGAGTCGGCAAATTAGCACTCGAAATTATGTTCTTTAAACTTTGATCGGCAAAATTATTAAAAAAATAAAGAAAATAATTCCAAATATTAATTTGCCGACTCGCTTGGTGTTTGTTTTCGCCGTCGATTGGCCAACAGTTGTAGGCATGTTACCTACCCCCTAAAATCTCCTGTAGTGACATCGGCAGCTCTTTTCTCGTGCTTCTTTTACTTTAAATTAATGTTACAGTATGCACATCTGTTTCCGCTAAGGTTAACTGTCATTCCCTTCCATGCATTCTTAGGATTTTTTTTAATATCTACCTCCAAAGTTTCTAGAACAGTTAAAAGAACAATTCAAAACGGCCGAGAGCGGATTAACTACTAGAGGTTTAGTTTGCCTTTAATTTTTAATCGATAATGTCAGATTTAACCAAAAAACGTAAAAGGTCAAAGTTAGAGTACCGCGAATGTGGTAGTTTGTAACGGGCCAGTGCTCAAAAGTATGCACAAGTCCCGTCCAGACCAATGGTAAATGTTAAATTCCGTAGCTCATGCCGCAGATGGGATGGATTCTCAAATAAACTTGGCTAATCTCTCACAAAGAGAAGCTCACCGTTTTCCAAAACTCTGATTAAACTAATAGATGGTCGTAAAAGAGGGCGCCAGCAGTCGTAGATCGAAGGGTTCTGATGGTCGGTCACGCGACTACTCGTGAATCCGACACCCTGTATATAGGCCTCTTACGAAACCTCACCCTGTGTGTAACTTACCTCGTGGAAGCTCTATTAAAACTCGCTTTGACGTTTCACCAATGAGACTCAATACACCAAATAAACACTGTATAAGCACTTGATTTGTCTTACTTTATTTTGCTAAGGAAGTCCTCTGAAGACTTTCTTCTTTTAAAACGACAAAAGAACAAAATAATGAAATTAAGCTGTTTCTCCTGGACCAGAGATCCACTTACAAAAAAACAAAAATACAAGAAGTCGACCTTACTTACATTTATTAAAACAATAATGATAATAAAAAAACTGAGTCAAACACACACAAACAAAAATACAAAAACAAGAGGCATAAATTAATTTCTGTTTGGAGAACAGAGTCGATAAAATAACAAAAACAGAAACAAACTATAAGAAAAACAAATTATTACAATAAACAAAGCGAAATGATTCTGTTACGTTAAAATTTTAAAATAGAACACAAAAGATCAAAATTCAAATATTAATTAACCCGACTAAGGTAAACTTGACCATAAATTGTTAAATATTGACAACTGAACATTACATTTAAGAACAAAGAAATGATTGCCAAGTTAGTAATTTTGTTGCAACAATTTATCAAACTCCAGCTAAAATTACCTGGGAACGTTCCTGTTACAAATTAGTTTAAAAGTAAAAATTATGATTCAATAAAACAATACGAAACTGATCCTGTCTAAGCAAAGTTTTCGTATAAAATATTTCACAAAGTTCGACGTTCTCCTAGTCTTTAAACATTAAAATTCATATAATAAAACATAGCAGGTTTTCTTTCTTACTGATACAGGAATTCTTTCTTCCAGAAGGTATGTGCAGACCTCTGTTTTCCAACGAAAGGCAGCTAGATCCAATAATTGAGAAAACTTTAATTTCGAAAAACAACCACTTATTTCACGTTAATCACAAAAAAACATAAGAACAAAATCCAGGCGTTTACACACAATTTTATAAACGAAAATCACTGAGTCTCAAGCACTATTAAAATTTTGCGGAGCTTCCAAAATGTAGTATACACACAGATGCTACACCAACGGGGCCAAAATGGTTGCGTTCCTACCCTCTACAATTTCTGCTTCCTGGAGGACACCAGCGTAATTATATTTGGGTTATACATTCCCCACGATAACGAAATTTATAAGCCTTGCTGTTGGCAAACAAACCACTTTCTTCCGCGACTATTGCGCGTCTCTGACACGAAAAAATTACGATTTCTCCAGTCCAATCTCTTTTTTTTTTCTAAGAGGATCGCTTTACTTAATTTGGTTTGAATCCAATTAGGGGATGTAGAGGTAAACGTCGAAAATTACCACACGTTGGTTCAAGTCAACAGCTATCAACGTAATGCCTAACCTCTGCGTTTTTCGTTACACAGTTCGTACTTACAGAAGTGGGGTTAAAAAGTCGGATATACACCATAACAGATTAAGACATTAATACTCTTTATGCGACAATGGAAAATTTTACTTGTAGATTCGCTAGTTTAAATTTGACTTCCCCAAGACTGTGTAACTGTAGTATTGCAACTAATGATTCTGGGAATTTGATATTGGAAATCAACGAAAGACACGTCTACTGGAGTCTAGGTGTCGGGACCACAAAAATATTAATTCTTTAAAATAACATTAAACAAACATTCGTTGAATGAAACAATTTAAATATTGCGCGTCAAGAAAACAAATATCCGAACGCAATTGAAAAACAGGGGCGGATTTAGTGCGAATTTTAAAATAACATTACAAGTTCTTTCGACGATGATTATCGTCGTCGTAGACATGAGATTGCTGTCCACGGTGGTAAAAAAATACGTAGGCAAAGTGTTGGAGCACCCAAAAATAATGATTTAAAAGAACAACAAATCTGTAACATCTTCTAATGAGGAATTGTTTATATTTTAATGTTTAAAAATGTTATATAAAACAGTTAGATATTATTATTTAAGACGAACAAAATAGAAAACTTGTTTCCTGTATCTGAAGTATATTTGTAATTTGTGTTAACACTTTAATCTTCATATACTATGTATTTTAGAATACGAACACCGCACTAGTGCACTCAGAATTATCACAACAAACAAAAAAAAACACAGAAAATATTGAAATTTATGTTAAGTTTTCTGTAGTTTACCTAAATTGTAGTATTTTAAAATATCGAAAAACAGCACGTAGAGGAGTGTTTTCCAAAGTGTGTTTTCATGACCCAGTTTCTTTTATGCTTCTCCTTCGTGACCCACTAAAAACTTATTTGCGTATTTTGGCGTATGAATAAAATAAAACAAGTTTTTATGTCTATTATAGTTGGTTTTATAATATTTTAATAAAAAAATATTTACTCTTACAAATATTTAATAATAATAGCGTCTCTCGCTACTCCGCTAGGCGACCCGGCATTTTTTTTAGTGACCCTGTACCGGGTCGCGACCCACGATTTGGGAAACGCGGATGTAGAGGAAAACAAAACAGAATTAAACGAAAATATTCTTCATGATACATCGGTTGGTTTTTATCGATTCCAATCAATTTTATATACCTATTTCCATTTCCATTTTTAGAACAACTTGGGCCTATTTTTCAGGAAAAACGTACTGAATCCGATAATGATGAATCCTTCAAGAATGATTGGATTACCTGTGCGGGAATATTATCAGATATCACAAAAGATGTTGAAAGTTGTAACTTTATTTTGGCCGAAGTAAAAAATGATGACGTGCCAAATCGCTTAACATTTTTAATAGATAGCACTGAATTAATTACAGTAATAAAGAAGAAAATAAAATGCTTTTTAAAGAAAGCAGAACTAGTTACCGACAAAATTAGTAAAGAGAACTTTCAAAATACCATTTTAGTAAAAAATGACATAATTGAACACGACCCTGCCAGAAGAGCAAAAACTGACTCAGCAAATCAAAGCTATTACTTAATATCCCTTGGACCTCACCAACCAAAATAATTGGAATTTCCCAAAAACATAGACATTCCCAAAAATAAACAAAAATCGTTCTCTTCACAGTGGTATCCAGAATATCCACACTTAGAGCACAATGTATTTAAAGATGCCGTTTTTTATTTTGTTTGCATACTTTTTCCTGTTGCGATAAACCGAGATTATGCTGATCCTGCATGGGTTGGTAATGGTGTTAGAAAGTGGCATAAATGAAAAGCGTTAGCGTCAAAATACAAGGAAAACTTGCTCAACATTTTTCGTTCGAAACTCATAAAGCTGCTCTTCAAGATTATTGCCATTTTGTTACTTCTTCTTAGCATGTGGATGTTCTACTAAAAAAATCATATAGCAATATAGCAATTGAAAGGGCCAATGCAAGAAGTGGACATGTCCATTTTTTATCGGAGATGAGTTATTTGTTTGGACATGTTCTTGAATCGTTACTGCATCGTTCTGAGCAAGAACTAGACTTCTGCCGCTAACATAGATCATATACGAGTGCGATGTTGGTTGTCTACCTACTAAGTACTGTGCAAGAAGTGGACATGAACTGGTCATGTCCAGTTTTTGCAAAGTATTGTGGGTAGTTGTGTACTGTGTACGTGACTACAACAGTGTGTTTATGTGAAGTGTAGTGTTATTGTTAACCTATTTATTGTGGTATTAAATAGTGCACAATGAGTTCTTAATCAGAATCAGAGGAGGATCCTTATGCTGGCAGTGATTCTCAAACAGACCCTGAATATATACCATCAGAAGGTAGTGAAACTGAGGAACCTAACCTCACTTTAAGGGAAGATAAAGGCAAGAAACGGTTGAGGAAAGAAAAGCAGTGGCAAAGAAATGTGAGGAAGGAACGCAAAACTGCTGGCAAAGAATATGTTAATACTTTGAAACAAGTAGCACCAGAAAAACAACTAGGAAATGCATGTAACTGCAAAATGAAATGTTTTGACAGAGTTACAGCTGATACCAGAGTGGCAATATTTAAAACATTTTATAAACTACCAAGCAAGGACTTGCAGGATGCATATTTATCTGGAAACATTGCCATAAAACAAGTTGCACAGCACAGAAAACGCAGCGATGAAAATAATAAACCAAAAAGTGTTTATTGTACATTTTCTGTAAGTGGATATTTTGATACCTACTTAAATTTATTCTGGTTATAGCGCACACATTTGTGAATGTCAAAGAGGGAGTGGTATGGTACTCACATTTTATCTGTTTTAGGTTAAAGAAAATGCTACTAAAGTTCCTGTATGTAAAAATGCACTGCTTGCTATACACGGAATAAAAAAGGTAGGATCAACAGAATAATCGACCACATGAAACTCAATGTGACTCCTCCAATAGACCGGCGTGGAAAACATAACAATAGGCCAAATCAAGTTACTCCTGACATATTAGCTCAGTTAAATGCTCATATAACGAGCTTTCCTAAATATAAATCACACTACAGTAGAACTGCTAATTTACAAAAGTATTGTCTATCACCATTGCTAAATGTTTCTAAAATCCATGCTTTGTACTTAGAAAAGTATGAGCCCGATCAATATAGAATATTACAGGAGAATAGAGACAATGAAAACTTTAAACCTGTAATAAAATACGAATTCTTTCGAAAATATTTTACAGAAAATTTTAATATTTCATTTGGAAAGCCTAAGTCAGATTTATGTCAGAAATGTGACAAACTAATGAACAAACTTTTAAGTGCTGAAACAGAAGAAGAGAAGAGACAGCTCAGGACAGAAAAAGAGTTACATGTTGCCAAAGCAGAAACATTATATAAAGATCTCAAGGCAAAGACAAAACTGTGTAAAAATAATGATCATGTTGAAGTTATTACATTTGATTTCCAGCAAAATTTTCCGTTACCAGTTGCACCAGGTGGAGACGTATTTAACAAAATTCAAATGTGGGTGTACAACTTCATGTCGCAAGCACGGGTAAAAGCTACTTTTTTTTGTATGATGAAACGCTTGCTGGAAAAGGACAAAATGAAGTTATCAGCCTACTTAATTATTTCTTCAACAATATCCTTAGACCTGAGGTTACTGACGTCTACATGTTTTTGGACAACTGTGCGTCACAAAACAAAAATTATGTCATGACGCAGTATCTTTACAGTCTTATTGAAACTGGTAAATGTTCAAAAAAACTCCAAGCCGAAAAAATGCAAAGTTTACAATATCCAAATACAGAATCTTTCGTTATGACATTACCAAAATGCCAAACATTTTATGTAGTGTGTCAGTATCACTACAGGTGTATGAAGAATTTGATATAAAAAATAAAAACATATCTGTCACCATGCCAAATGATACCACTCTTTTGTATAATGAAAGAAGGAAATTGAAACAAAAAAAGTTTGAGCATGTAATGACGTTAGCATCTTACTATATGCTAGTAGCTGATCAATGGTTTTATGAAGATATAAAAAATTATCATAGAGAATTTGCCAATACAGAAAATCATTCGTCGTGCTCAGAATATGAAGAAAACCACTACTAAATTGATATTTAATAATAATTTAGATTGAATCACTGTTCTTACATATAAAAGTTTAGGTTTTCAAGAAATAAATATATTTCAAAAATCAAATCTTAATTTACTGTGCAAGAAGTGGACATCTCCAACAGATTTTATTTTTTTGCAGCCGTAAAAAAATATATAACGACTAACCATACACACTGAAATATCCACATACTAGTCATAGCTACTATAAATCAAAAACTTGTTAAACTACAGTATTTAAGCTGCAAACGTTTTTTTCGTTTCCTGTAAAATTGTAAATTGTCGACATGTCCACTTCTTGCATTGGCTCCTTCAATTAAGAATGAAGAAGAACATTGTTTCAATAAGCAAGTAATTAGTGTTTTGATGGATACAGAACGGACCGCAGCAAGACAAGGATTGGCCTTTCGTGATAACCTTAAGAAAAATGGGAATTTTAACCAAATAGTGGCTCCCTTTTCAAGGCATTACTATCTAATGAAGAAATGGCTTAATGACGTTAATTTACGGCCATATAGGGTAACATATTTACGACCCCAATCGCAAAATGAAGATGTTACAGATTTGTTGTTCTTTTAAATTATTTTTGGGTGTTCCAACACTTTGCCCACGTATTTTTTTACCACCGTGAACAGCAATCTCATGTCTACGACGACGATAATCATCGTCGAAAGAACTACCACATTCGCGGTACTCTAGCTTTGACCTTTTACGTTTTTTGGTTAAATCTGACATTATCGAGTAAAAATTATAGGCAAACTAAACCTCTAGTAGTTAATCCGCTCTCGGCCGTTTTGAATTGTTCTTTTACCTATTCTAGAAACTTTGGAGGTAGACATTAAAAAAATTCTAAGAAACTGAAACTGAAAAGAAGATTGTAGATGAGATTAAAAAAGGTAAGATCTATACTGTAATGGTAGATACAACACCCAATTATCTTTGTGCGTACGATATGTCGACAGTACTGGAATACCAAAAAAGCACTTACTTGAAATAAAACCCGTTACAAATAAATCCGGAGGAAAAAAGACCTCAAAATTTCACAATATTAAATTTACCGATAGTGCAAAATGCAAAAGACAGCTAAAATAAATGTTCAAATTGTGCACTGTTGGCAAACTGACAGTAGCCAAGACAACGAATAAATTCATCTTGAATATTGTCACTAACTTTTGGATATACATACGTCGTATTTCTTGACGAATTGTGAAATTTTGAGGTGTTTTTCTTCAAAATTTTTTTTGTGACCTGTATCCATAATAACCTTACCGTCTGTAGAAAAATGTACTCTCTTAAATTCCATAATAAAATATAGGGGTTGCCATTCAAAAACTATCGATGACGTCATATTTCCTACATGACTCCCCCTATATAAGTATTTTATGTTAAAAAAATGCGCATTTAAAAATAAAAATCGACGGTCCAAGCGTCTTTCCTAAGAGTTCGTTCCTGAATTTTTAAAGAATATAATATAAATCTAAAATACTATAATAGAAAACAAATTTTTAATTTGAAATTTTGAAATGTTTATCTTTTTCTGAGTAGTGCTAATAAATAACAATTTCTATTTATACAGTCTTCTGTATAGGTTGTATTATGTAAAAAATAAGTTTGAATAAATGACATTTTTGTGAATCGGCATTTTGTGAAAAACACACCCCTCCATAACCAAATGCTTCAGTACGGCCCTGGCTGCAATGTTTTCTTTTTGACTAATTCCTCCTGACAGTCTGATTGTAATAAAGTCTCTTTACTACACCAGAATAAAAATAACGCCGGTTAAAGCAAAGTTTCTTCTCAAACCATAAACAATCGTCTAACGAACATCTTTTGAAATTATTAATTTTAAATAATTTCATTTGATCTGATGCGCTTTGTCGTTTATCATTTTGTAGCAATTTTCTGATGTCGTGCTACCTTTAATTTAAAATGTCGGTCCCTAAAGGCGGCATTTGATTGTCCGGCCAAACTCAGCTAGCGTGGGCAGGGTCCGATGGATGGGACCTGTGCTAAAGACAAAGAAAAAAAAGACAAACAAAGAGCGCCAGGATCTAATTTTCAGTTGGCCTAAAGGAGTTAAACGTTCAACGATCCAACCGAACGTGTACAGTTCAGGGAACTAAGACAGTTACCTACACTAAAGAGGAAAAAAAACAAAAGAATCAAATACAAAGAGATATTTAATTCAACACAGGAAACTGTTAATAATAACAGGCAATTCTTGGCGTATGACAAATAATAAATAAAAAAAAAATTAATAATAATATGGATACTAATAAATCGATTAACAAGTCAGTTAACAATTGAAAGTATGCCTTTGCAAGGTTTACATCGGCTTCTTTCGAGCCAACCGGTAATATTTATAAAAGTTTAATTCAGCACTAGTGTTGATCTTGCAAGTGCTTATACGGTGCATCCTGTGTAAACTTACCACATCAAGTATATGTTTAATTTGTTCAAGTTATTAAAATGCACCTGCCATTTTGTACGGCTCTCCAATAAATTATAATGAAATTGCAAAATTAAATAGCAGAATTTCCTAAAATCTTTTGTAAATGTGGCTATAGTAACTAAAGAAAAATTTAATTTCCTGCGTCAAAACAGAGTTTTTCGTTTCCCTTTTTAGAAAACAAATTTGCGACTTGTCAAAAATTTGTTTTTTCCCCAAGAAAAGCTCACCGAGCTTGCTTTTGGAAATGAAACGTCGACTAACCGACTAGAAAAAAATTTGAAAACAAATGTGAAAAATAGTTCAATCATGATGAAAACGAAAATACTACTATGGGCTTTCTACTAAGAACATCCACATGCTCTGCGTTCCATCACGATAAATTATGTTAAAGTCATAGACTTGTAACTCAAAGCACCCTTGCCCAATTCTGGAAAAAAAATCTCTTTGTGTCTAAGTAAGCCCGAACACTATTACAATCCGTCACATACATCCATACAAATAGTTTCTAAGCGTTTTCGCAGCCACAACAATTGATAGAGTTACTAGTTTGTAACTATTTAACTTGTTTTTATAACGAGATGGCTACCATCCGATCTTTGTTAGCGTCAGTATACAATTTGGTATCTAGCTTTGCATCAAAAAGTACTAACACTGCTACTTTGCTTAGTTTCAATTTTAAACTCAAGCGCATTTTGCTGGATTGTGCCCCATAACCATTGAGTAAATGACTTTGCTAGTAAGGTCAACGGTTTTGCATATCTAGCAAAGTTAATTACAAAGTTAAGATGCTAATTCAAGAAATTTCCTTATGTCATGTGCATTTTGCAACAGTGGAAATTTCAAAACTGTTTCGACGTTCTCTATTGCTAATAAAGTACCGTTGATATTTAACCTCAGGTTGAAAAAATAAACACTTCTTTTTGTTTGGTGTCAGACCAGTGGCCTATTACACCAAACCACTTCGCAACCTTTCATCTCTCATTTTGCAGTTCTTAGTAAAATGGCGGGACTGCAAAGTAAAAATAGGAAAAACTTTGTAAAAGGTATATTTAATCTATTATCTATCGCACAAAGAAATAATATCTGTCTGTTAAGTAATTGATATTTGATAAACTTTTCAAAGTACAAAGTAAAAAGGACCGATACAATAAGTCCCTTCTGACCTGAAGGTCTTCGGCACGGTTTCAAGTTGTTCTAGGGCTTCGTTTATACATTTGGAGATTATTCCCAGCAAACACAATTATATCGTAGCGATATCAGTGCGAGTTTATCTGTGTACGAACTTGTTTAATGTTACATAGCACACTGCGCACATGTGCGTTATGTATATAACGCGTAATGTCAGAAACACAGTACGAGTTGCAATTCATCGCGATTACGTACCGATTGTTACATGCCGACGGCATCCATCGTGCTTCAGACTAGGTATATGCTTGTTGGTACATCGTCATAATCTTACGTGAATACATCGCTTTAATGTCTACGTTTCGATGTACCTGTTTCGTTTAATTTTAAAAGACTATGTAATACGCCAAATTACATATTCGTTACATCTACGCTGTTACATTGTTAACACGTAATAAAGAGTATGCCCCGTTAATTAACTAAAGTCTGGTCTTTCTACCTCCTTGTAAATTTATCGTTCACGTAACCCAAAACATTTTTCCAAGCTTCCGACCAATCTATTCTAGTTTATAGAGGTTGCAGGAAGACCAAAATAAATTAGTCAAAAGTTAATACAACATATTGACCTTGCCCAAGTAAGAAAAGTCTCAAGTTATCTGACCGATAAATTTATAAGGAGGTGGAAAGACTAGGCCTTAATCTAGGTGGTGCAAAAATTTCAAAATCTCTTAAATCATTCAAATTTGTTATCAAATAGACCTGTAGTTTAGGAATACTGCCATTCCGTTTTTAAACAAAAGTAAAAATTTGAAATTAAAGTTAAGAAAAGATCAAGGACATACATTGCAAAACGAATAGCCTAGTAATATAACTAATTTGAATGATATTACACAGTACTTTATTTTTGAAGGAAAATGCATTAAAAGTAATACTTGGAATGAAAGTTTTATTATATTTTTTTAAAAAAGAAAAAATACAAAACAATTTCAAAACACATTAATTCGTTTTTGTCTTCTCGTGCCTTTTTAATCTCTGTGCAGCATGGCGTAGTCCCTCGGAACAACATTGCTCAATTTCTGAAGAACAAAACAATTTATATATGGGAGCTATAAATATTACAACAAAAAGAATACCTTTGTCCAATGTTCATCGTTTTGGTTCCAGCCATTCGGAGATTCCCACGTTGATGCAATCACGAATAACCACGTATAACAGCAAATTCGTTGGTCAGAACATTTTTTAAATTCTGGAGATCTTGCCTTTATAGCCAATTTCACCGATCTTACATAAAAAAAGTTTCTAGAAAAAAAAAGAAAACGAATGAACAAAAATAATTATGTGTAATAAACAAACATCTCCAAAACTTTCTTTTGTATGTATTGGCAACATTTGCTCTACCTCTGATCTTTGATTGTTTGATTAATCGTAATATCAGAATGTAAAATTTTAGTATCGCTAAAACTACTTGTGTTGTTATTATTGTCATTGATACTATTATTACGTAATAATGGTTAAAGTTTCTTTCATAGTAGTATGATTGTCAATTTTGTCAAAGATATAATTATCGTTGTCATTTTTATTATTGAATAATTGTAATTTATGTTTTGCTTTCATAATATTTTTGTACTACCCTAATCTACGGTACTTTTGTCCAGTGGATAAAGATTTGAAAACGTAGCGTCAGTTGGGCGGCCAGTGTTCTAAATAGTTAAGATCTTCTATAAATCAAGTATATGTAAAACAAGCATTATTGTTACGTCATTAACATTTATCATATAAGTATATGCAGAAGTATGTAACAAATACAGCGTATACCCGACATCTACCAGATGTGATTGCAATTACCGCTTTGCAATGTCATAGCATTGTCGTTTACCTGATGTATTCGAAATTACGCGCTGACGATGTAGTTTGAGTAATCCTTTGCGATGTCTTAGTCTTGACGTCCCAGCTACACTTGATACCTGATATCTACCTAATGTAATTGAAATTACGCGCTGGCGATGTAACTTGAGTACTCCTTTGCGATGTCATAGTATTGACGTACCAGCTACATCGATAAGATCTAATCGAGAATGTAGTGTTCGTTCTTTCATTGGTATGTACCTGTTACATTAATGTCACACCTGTGTTTACTGGGTAAGCATTGGTTCTCTGTTTGATACTAATAAAAGATAAACTTTTAAACGTAAACAATTCGATAAGCGAACAACTGGTCCGTTGCTAAATATCGTTTAAGGGACTCGGTAATTTCATTAAACTTTAGTATTTAACCACTAGGTTTTCCTAATCTAAGCGACAGCAAAATATTTTCTTATATTTTAAGTGAAATAAATAACAATAGATACTTGCGAGGTTAACATTAGCATCGCAGTTCGCTTTGTAATACGAAACGCACAGATTGTTCTTCATAAGAACGTTGATAAATGTTCGATAGCTTAGAAAATATGTTCATAATGTAGAATAAACTTACAGCTAAAATGTAGTGAATCCCAATACGGAATGATTATATCCAAATACGCTCTGCCATAATTACATAAGCATGTCGATGGTTTCAAACACTTGCACATAACATTACATTGGCTTTAAATTTACTATCACTAAAGGCACAGCTGTTGTAGTAACTTCGTCACGCACTGAAAAGGACGCACCATCAAAACTGAGCCAAACAGCTGTCGACGGGGGATTTCCAAAGCTATGTAGAGATATATTTGACGGAAAGACACGGAAAGTTCGTTTACAACAATAATAATCACGACAACACTTTCTAGAGATTGTATAACCCAGTAACGAGTTTGAGATATGAAATTAGGTAACGAGACACTGACGATATCTTCCTGAAATTCAGGGTAAATATTTTGTTCGATGTACTGAAGACCGCGACGCGCTTACAATCTGAAATACTATGATCGGTTCAGGTTAAATTATATAACCTCAGTAGCTTTATGCAAACTATAGGATCTCGCGACTTCAAAAATTCCCAAGGAAAAAATCTTCAGGTATTAGAGAACGGAAGGAATGCAACGCGTTCTTATCGAGAGAACAATCTAGACTCTTTTGGAAATTCTCAAGCAAGAAGAGGCGTTAAACCGAAGCCATCTTGCGGCGTCAGTTCCCCTCGATAAAATGATTCGCGCTGATGACAACAGAACTGCATTTATTGGTAAACGCGAAGCGTGGATAAACTTACTCTTTCCTACGTGTTTAACTGCAAGTAACCGCCTCAAGCTAATTTGCATTTAGTGTCAAGAAGCTCGATTTATGTATCTGCTGCCTTGATATTAATCACAAAATTCTCGGAATAAGGAAAAATAAAATAATAAAATAGAGATATATTTAATTTTTAAGAGATTCGAACTTTGTTTAATGGCAGCAGCGGAAGCGAGAAAAGGACAAATATTCTATTTCTTGACTTTACTAGGGGTGAATAACATTAATCAAAAAAGGGAAAATTAAATATTTACAGAGATATAAAATGCGAAATACAATTTGCATCTTATGATTTCGGAACGGGATATTTTTTTATATACAATATTATAATAAATGATAAACGAAATTTAGCATAATGCTAACCGGAACGATAATTATTAAATGATCTTAACACTTTTTGGCCTGAATGGAATTTGGTAATTTGGTAAGGTGAACACTGCATGGGATCAAAGGCTAGGATAAAACGAGTTTGATAATAAGCTTGCGGCAAAACGTCTTGTGATATGTCGAGCTTGGTCGATTCGGAAAGGATTGTAGAGGGATCTGCGAGTCAGCTCCGTCATCGTTTCGGTTGCCAGTTGTCCATCAGCTTCACCGTTGTTGCTGGTGTAGGCAACCACGCTGAGCACGCCACACATACTACGAGTGCATCGCAACACACTACGTGCATTGATTAGCCCAAATGGAACCCTTATACAGTACTTTTATGAAGAAGTGCATAAAGTCTTTAAAAATTCAAGAACGACCTTTTAGGAAAAACGCTCGGACCCGTCGATTTTTATTTTTAAATGGACAGTTTTTTAAACAGAAGATATTTATACAAGGTGAGTCATGTAAGAGATATGACGTCATCGATATTTTTTTTATGACACAGCTGATTGCCTTGTGGCACAAGAGGGAGCCTTATCAACCTCTTGGTGTCAGATTTGGTTAGTTTCGTGGGACATTACCTGGGGAGATATTACATTGGTAACCTTCTACCGATGAGAGTAAGTCGGCCTAGTAGATATTTTTGCCATCGGGAGGTTGGTTGGGTGATGGAGCGGCCACTTCAACGAACATCACCATCTGGTTCGCTAATTGTTCTTGATTTATTGGTTGGGCAACGGAGCTGCTCCTGAAATGAACACTTCCATCTTTTGTTCACTTTTAAATTATTTCAGGTTTTTGGGAGGTTGGTTGGGCGACGGAGCGGCCACTGATTATAAACACTTCCAATCTGTTCATTATTTTATTTATTTCAGGTCCTCGTCATAGAAAGCTTGATGAATCCCGGCTTGTTTTTAGTTTATATTTTTGTTGTCAGTTTTTTGATTTTTTGTTTGAATGGTTTTCAACGTTGTCTAAAATGTGATGCGCTTGTGATCGAGTTGGGTTTGGTTTTCTTTTTCTGCTGAGTACTTGACAGAGGTGTGAGTGGGGAGTTGGAGTTTTCCAGATGTCTATTCTGTCGGGTTATAAAGAACAGAAGGTTTGGTTTCCTAGTGTTATTTTGTAAGGTAGAGAATGGTGTTCGATAGACAAGATATGTTTTAGAGAAGAAATTTGAGTCCTTGCGTGCTTGTGTTAAGCATGATCTGATAATTTATCATGTAGTATTATTTAATGATGATACGTAGATATTTATTCCTTATTATATTTTCTTTTTAGAAGATTTAAGAGCACTTGGTTGTTCTATCTTTCCTGATGGTTAGTTCGTATTTTTTTTGAATAAATTTTTTGGTATACCTCTGTACCAGGTGTATACCTATGAAATGAGACTTTCAGCTATTAGACCACAGATGTCGCTAGGAGTATTTTTAAACTGTCCCAAATGTCTTATTTTTTTCGTCTGTCATCTGTCAACAATATTCAATTCATTGTTTGTGATGTTTCATACAACAACGCATTTTTTTTCGCTCTTAAAAATGTCGAATTTCGTGCCTTCAAACTACGATTTGCGGACATCGTTGATTTTCTGTTATCAATTGAAGAAAAACGCTTCTCAAGCTCATCAAATGCTTATAGAAGCTTACGGCGGACATGCTCTAAGCAGAGCACAGTGCTTCAGGTGGTTTGAGAAATTCCGAAGTGGTGATTTTAGCGTGGAGAACGAGGAACGTGGCCGGCCACCGAAAAAGTTTGAGGACACCGAATTGCAAGCATTGTTGAATGAAGATTATGGTCAAACGCAAGAAATGATGGCAGAGCAGTTGGGAGTGACCCAAAAAACCATTTGTAAACGTTTGAAAGACATGGGCATGATTTTAAAGGTCGGAAGATGGGTGCCGCATGAACTGACAGAAAGGCAGCAAGAGAACCGAAAAACCACTTGTGAAATGCTGCTCTCCCGGTTCAAAAGGAAGTCTTTTTTGCATCGAATCGTTACGGGTGTATTTCTCCAATCCCAAGCGTAAACGATCGTATGGTCCGCCCGGCCACAAGCCAAAATCAACGGCCAAACCAAATCGCTTCGGCCGCAAGGCAATGCTGTGTGTTTTCTGGGATCAGCATGGTATGATTTGGTACGAGCTATTAAAACCAGGTGAAACAGCTGACGGTGCACGTTACCAACGACAATTGGCCGATTTGAACAGCGCTATACACCGAAAACGCCCAGAATATGCCGATCGGCGTCACAAAGTAATTTTTCTTGATGACAATGCACCACCACATCGAACAAGAGCGACCCGGGAATTGGTGGAGACGTACGATTGGGAACCGCTGGTGCATGCGGCTTACTCACCAGACTTGGCGCCTTCCGATTATCATTTGTTTGCATCGATGGGCCACGCACTTTCCGAGCAGCGCTTCAATTCTCACGAAGAAGCCAAAAAATGGCTCGATGATTGGTTTGCGGCCAAAGACGGCCAATTTTTTTGGCGCGGCATTCACAAATTGCCCGAGAGATGGATAAAATGTGTCGCTAGCGATGGCTATTATTTTGAAGATTAAATTTGTAACCATTTTTTGTTAATAAACGTTTAAAATTGAAAAAAAAGTCTCATTTCATAGGTATACACCTATGTATATGAGAGAATTCTTGAAAACAGACTTAGATTGCAAATACATAGAATCAAAGATTCAAGAGAATTAAGTTGGTTTCCGCGAAGGGTGAGGAACACAAGACTGAATATTTTGTATGCGACAGATAAGCGAGAGAGTAATGATAGGAGAAGATAAAGTGTACATGTGTGCAATCGACATGGAAAAAGCTTTTAATACGTTACCCAGTGAGCGAATTTTGAGTTGCACGGAAGACCACGGTTTACAGCAGGATTACATAAAGCTGTCCAAGATTTATATAGAAACATGGCAAATATGGTTAGGACAAGAGCAGGAAAGACCAAGAAGTTTTTTAGCAAAAATAGAGTCAGGTAAGGTGGAATCTTGAGTCCACTACTCTTCCTAATAGTCTTGGACCAAATGGCAAGAAAGACGAACAAACATAATTAGGGTTTACGGGTGGGTGTGAGAAGACTACATCATATAACGATAAAAAAATTTTTATATGCAGACGATCTGATACTGTTTGCGTCAAGTGCCAATGAGCTACGGAAGGCGATTCAGAGATGGAATGCTGTTATGGACAAGTACGGTATGAAAATAAACGCAAGAGACTGAAAATGCAGCTAAAATGTTCTATAAGCTGGGATCATCATTTTTTGAGAAGAAAGAAGTAAACAAAGCCACAAAGTCAAGATGTACAAGACAGTGTTAGTGCTAATGTTAGTGAATCCCGAGTTCTGAGATCAAAAATTCAAGTTGCGGAAATGCAAGTGGTGAGATGCATAGAGGGGGTGTACAGGAGTGACAACAAAAGCAGAAACAGTGACAAACATGATACCATTAGTAAGAACTATAGAGCAAAGACAGTTATCGTGATTTGGGTATCTGGTGTGAATGGAGGAGGACAACTTAGTGAAGGCGATTTAGGAGTCAAGGCCCAGGACAACATGAAACACAACAATTGGTAAGCTGCTCCAGTCAAGAGATGTCACATAGGACGAAGCTAAAAAGACAGCGAGCAACAGAACGGCATGGAAAAACTTCTACAGGGAAGTTACCTAATGGTAACCGAGGAAGCGGATAAGTAAGTAAGTAACTATTGAGGTCTTTTATAGGAATTGGTGCGAGAGATTGTCCTCATATATTCCCTACCTTTGAAATGTGATTTATGTAGGTCAGCCTGACCATAGAACTTAATTTTGAATAATGTAGTATTGTCTGGGTATTGAAAATTTTGAATATGGTTCTAATTTTAAAGAGTGGGGGTGATACTTTTAGGTACTACCCTAAAATAGGGTGAAATTGATCTGGAGAAAGATTGTATTTGATGTAAAAATTTTATCCTCAACATAATTGTGTGGACTCTTCTTATTTTTATAAACGGGTGTATCTCTGAAGTGACTTCAGACTACAAAACTGAGAAACAAAAGCAGATTTCCGTCATATAGTAAAAAATTGCAATGATCAACTTCATACTACAAATGAGGCGAAACTGATCAAGGTGTTACTGCATGACTGTGATCGATTTGATCCCAAACTGAATCGGACTATTAACTTGAAAGTTATAAGCAAATGTTTCTTTTTTATCAGCCTGTTGCCATCCAATGCCGAATATAGGCCTCCCCTGTTTGCCTCCATAATTCTCTGTCTTGAGCCTTTCCTGTCCAGTTGAATCCTACCATCAGCTTTAAATCGTCTCTCCTCGAGCTTGTGGACGACCTCTGTCTCTCCTTCCCAGCCAAGGTCTTCATTGTTGAATTTCTTTGGTCCAAAGGTTGTCCGTCTGTCTCAAAGACTGCCCTGCGCATCGCCACTTTAACGATGCCACGTGTTGGTTTACATCTATTAATTTAGTTTTTTGACGGATGTCTCCGTTTTTCATTCGATCTTTCAGTTTAATGTTTAACATTAGTCTTTCCATAGATCTTTGTGTTTTGGCCATGTCTGTGCGGAATGTGCAAGAACTTAGTTTAAATGGGACTTTCTGATCCTTTAAAATTCTGTTTTGTCTGCCAAAAGCGCGCCATACTGATTTTATGCGTTTCTCAATTTCAGCTGGCTGGTTTCCTTCCCGCATCTAATGATTTGTCCAAGGTAGGCATATTCTTCGGTACGCTTTATGATAGTATCGTTCATAATAAAATCTCTGTTTTCATTTTGGTTGATCATAATTTTAGTTTTTTCTCTATTTAGGTTTAGTCCTACTGTTTCAGATTTTCTGTTTAATTCTTATAGCATTGTCAGTAACTATTCGAAGCTGTTCGCTGTTAGGACAATGTCACCTGCGTATTTTAAATTATTTAAGCTTTTTTCATTTACCATGATCCCTTTGTCGTCCCAGTTTAACTTTGAGAACAGGCTTTGTCCTTGTTTTACGCCCCGTCGAATGGGAATTGGTTGGTTTTTATCGTGTAATTGTATTGCTGTTGTCTTTTCATATATCGATTGTAACAACTTGGCGTATCTATAGTCTACTCTGCATTTCTAAAGTACTCTTTGTACTGCCCACCATTCCACGCTGTCAAATAGTGGTAGGTTACATGCGGTGGATTTTTCTATTAGTGTTTTCAGTGTTAGTGTATGGTCGGATGTGCTATAGTTTCTTCTAAAGCCTGCTTGTTGGCAGTTCTGAAATTGTTCCAATTTATTTTCTAATCTACTAATTACTATTTTGGACAGCAGTTTATTAATCTGTGGTAATAGTAATATAGGTCTATAATTTCTTAGGTCGTTTTTATCACCTTTTTTGTGCAGTAGCGAGTTGTTCCAAAGTGTTCGTAGTGGTTTCAATATTGCTTCCTTGCCCTCCTTGATGAGTTCTGGAAATATACCATCGATCCCCGGAACTTTGCTACTTTTCATACAGATGATGTTACTCATTATTTCTTCGTTGGAGATATCTAGGATGTCTTCTGAACCTTCATCCATAAATTCTTTTTTCAGAGATTTTTTTACATTGTCTGGTGCCGTTTGTTTTTGTTCGTAAAGGTCTTTGTAGAATTCTGCCGTCGTTCTCAGTTTCTTTTCTCTGATTGTTATTTCCGTTCCATTTTCATCTTTAATTGCGTTGGTGTGACTTTTGTGTAGGCCAGCCGTGACCATGAAACCTGATTTTCAATAATGCTATATTATCTGGGTATTCAAAACTTTTAATATGGTTCGAATTTTAGAGGTGAGGGGGTGGTCGCAAACACTTCAAACATAGGTTGTAATTTTTAACTTATCCTAGTTTGACGCATCAGCCTGAATGATACACTGTTGGCGGTAATCTGGAGCCATGCAACTGAATCTAGTTCTAACTATATTTTTGTTTATCCCTTGTTAGGGGTCTATGCTGCAACTCCGGTTCTAGTAGCTCTGGAATCAATAACGCATTTTGCAATCTGAGTTTTTTGATCTGCTGGCTCAATTGTTTAATCAGGCGGTAAGCCATCATCAGTTCTTCCAAGGTAGTGGTATTAAGAAACAGAATTCTTTTTGAAAATTTAAGTTGAAAATTACTCAATAACAATTGTTGCTTCATCTTTGTTGTTGATGCTATGGGTCAAACGACTAAACAACTTCTCCATAACTTTCGCTCTGTTTCTTTGCTTTCCGTCCTCGGCTTGATCGCTTTCCATAGCTGCTTATCATAATTGAAGATCAAAAGATCAGACTTTAATTGTGATACAATTTTATCTCAAAGATTTACCTCTGATCGGATGGACCTGAACCATAGCAAGGTTATGTCTTTGAACAGGTCAAGGGCGAAAATAAAGAGTTGTTGTTTCATAATTCCTCTCGCAACATGCAGTTCATTAACACGTTTCAAGAGTCCACGTAACAGTTGGAGGTCTCCTGAAAAACTCATGTTCTAACGACGCCGTACTTTTCTCTCGAAAGCTTCTTTAGTCTTTCCTTGTGACTGGTCTTTGTTCAGTACTGGTCAGCTAGCTTGCCAAAATTCTATCTTGCTTATTATTGACCCAACATCCTGTTCGGTTTGAAACAAACCAGGTTGATAAACAGGAACCGACGAGTTTTGTTGGGCCAAATTATCCATAAGGTTTGTATAGTCAGTCTTCGAATACATCGTGTCTTGTTAGTTTTCAACGAACTTTGGAGTGTTCAGTGTTGGAACTGTAAAAGCTCTTTTGCAAATGAAACTCGATGGTTTAAATCCTCAGGTACTTTTATTCTTCTTTGTTGGAGAGTTACGTCTTGCCCTAATCATAATCATAAATGCTCTGGCATTATTCAAAACCTTTGGATTTGGATTAACTTTATTAACTAGCGTATGGAATTTCTCTTTCTGCTAATAAATTTTAAAAACTATGTACCTTAACCAGGAGGGTTACATCGTTATCCATATCTAACGGGGTTCGATTTTGTGATGTAGGTGAGTCTAGATCATTGCTGATACCAATCGATTTGCTGTCTACTCAAAAAAGTCTTTCGTCTTCAAATGACAATACTGAACTTTGTAAGGGGTAGGAAAGAAGCACAATCTAAAGTTTTTAATTGATATGGAAGGATAATACAGTAAACTGTATGTTTCTAAATTTCTCATTTGTTTTCATTTGAGATTTGTGATTGATAAGGCCTTTAAAGGTTTTTTACTTTACTTATTTAGTCCTTTGTTCATTTACCGTTAAGGGTAGGACTGCGGAGTTGAGTTTACTTTCATCTTCCAATTTTTCCTGTCTTGGGCTAAGTTGTAGACCATTCCCCACTTTATGCTTCTTTTTGCTGCCGATTTTCTCATTTTGATCTGCTATCTATTTCTCGGTTTTCCTATTTTATTTTTGCCTATTTTCATATTTTTCTTTACCATTTCTTCATTGAGGATATTCAAGTTATATTGCAGGATTTGTTCCACCTCTCCTAATAACACGATATCATCAGCAAACAACATTTCTAATACATTTATTCTCTGCATTTTCCAGTTTCCTATCTGTAAAGTTTTCATTATTTGTTTAGCTTTTTTTTACTACTTCATCCATCACTACTGCGAACAGTATTGGGCTTAATATACATTCCTGTTTTAGTCTCTCTTTATCTATAAACTCCCGCGATTCTGAGTTTTGAGTTCTCATAATATTTTTGGTGTTTCCATACATTGCTTTGATTATTTGTGTCAGTTCTTCACTTACTCCTTTTGTTCTTAATCCTTGGCAAACAACTTTGTGTTTTATTCTGTCAAAGGTTTTCTTTAAGTCAATGAAATAGCAGTGTAAGTCTTTGTTCTTATTTATGTTCTTTTCTATTGCTTGTTTTAAAATAAATATTAGGTCCGGTGTTCCTCTTCCTTTTCTCAAAGTGTATTGTGTCTTCTTTGAAGTACTTTCTATTTTTTCTCGATTATTCTAGCTAATACTTGTCCCACAACGATCGTCATTGTAATGCTTTTATAGTTTGTACAGTCTCTTTGGTAGCCTTTTTTTGTATATCGGTAGAATAATTCTGCTATTCCATTCTTGCGGTACCCTTTTTGTCTCATGATTTTGCAAAACAGGTTTTTAGTGTTTCTTTTTCTTGCTCTTCTAAATATTTAATCATTTCTAGGACTATCCCGTCGATTTCTGCGGAGTTTCCTGTTTTTACTTTACTAATAGCTTCATCTATTTCTTCTTCTATTTCGGTATTTTCTCGTTCTTCTGTCATCCTCACTTGTCTGTCCTCTTCTGGTTTGCTTCTAATCGTTGTTGCATTTGTTAGTTTCTCAAAGCATTTTCTCCATCTTTCTAAAATCTCGTTTTCTCCGGTTAATATATTTCTTTCTTTATCCTTTATGTTTTTCGTTGCGTACTGATTTTTTTTCGTAATTGCTTTACAGTTCCATAAAATAGTTTTTGGTTCTCTCTAAAATTATCTTCATGCTTTGTCCAAATGTTATCTATGATATTCTCTTCTCCTCTTTTACTGCATCGATTACTAGTTTTTTCTTTTTCTTATAGTTATCATAACGCTCCTGATTGTTCGAGTTTAGGTGCTTCCTCCACAGCTCTTTTTTTCTCTGTTATTAACTTCTGTAATTCTTCTGTCCACCATTCTATTCTTCATGTATATTTATTAGAGACCTTTGTGGTTCCGCAACACTTCTTTGCTGCTTGCAGGATTATTGTCTTAAACTGTTTGCATCTGTCTTCTATCTTCATCGGCTCCTCTTGTTCTATGAATTTATTTCTAAATAAGTAGTTCTTGGAATTTTTTTACAGGTGTGTTCTTTAAGTTTGTGGCTTTTTATTTTTTTCTTTATTTTCGTTTTCCCGTCTTCCTTTATTTCGATTACCTTTTTCAGATCTAATCTTAGTAGGTAATGATCACTACCTATTTCTACCCACTGAGTCTAGCCGGCCTAAGGCCAAAAGCGTCTTAGTGTTCATTATCTTGTAACGCATGCTTATGTTACAAATAAGTGGCGCTCAACGCGTAGGGCAAGGAATTACATAAGATAAACAATATGGACCCGAAATTTCTACATGTTGAGAAAGTAGATTATAAATTACGAATTAGGGGTTACCCGCCTATGGCGGATGATAAGGTAAAGCGGGCGATCCTCCAAAGTCTTTTTAAGGTAGAACAGCAATCAGGCACTCTCTAAATAGTAGATTCTCCTTCTTCTACGGATGCAGTAGTAGACTTGCAAGAGTGTTTTAGTAAGGAGGGAGAGTTAGAAACTAGTTTGAGTAGTTTTACTGAAAGAGCAAATTCGTACGCATTTAATTGGAGAGAGATAGACTAAGCAGATTGCGGCAGGGAAGGGGAAACTTTATTGCAACATTATATATCATTATTATAATTATTTATAATTGTTAACACTAATACGTCCGTGTTCTTCCAAAGTTTCATTACATTAAATATATTAAAAATCCAAATGCATGGAAGTTTTATATTATTATTAAATTATACTTCCTTCACACTAACACTACAGCACATTAACATTAGATTAATTTAGTCTCTTTATATCTAACCATATATTACCCAAGGTAGACAAAAAGAGACTAGCCGGATCCATCTCCAAGGGTGTTTTGGTTTTCTTATTTAATGTACATACATAATTTTTTAATAAAACTGTTAAACCAACTCTAACTTGCATCATTCCAAATCGGAGTCCTGAAAACAATCTCTAATGCAAGCATGAAATGATATTATTATAGTCAACTTACCAATACATACTCTAGGCCCTTCCCCAAATGGTAAGTAACTAAAATGTGGTATTTTACGTTTATTTTCTACGGAAAATCTTTCTGGATCAAACTTCTCTGGTTCAGGATAATAATCTGGGTCTCTCTGTAGGCCTAGAACTGGGATTACGACCATTGTTCCTTTCTCAATTATTATGTCCGTATCAGGTACTTTATAATCAGCGACGCATATTCTGTTTAACATTGGTACTGGTGGATATTTTCTTAATGTCTCTAGAAAAGAAATTAATTATTGAAGTAACATTTAATTGTATATAATAAGTAACAAAAAGTAAATCAATGTGAAACACATTTAAAGTCACTAGCAAAGCGGACAATTATTAACATTACAGTAATCTCAATATAGTAAAGATTCTAAGAAGCTAAGACGATATTTTTAAATGCGTTGCACAACTGAAATCACAATTCGAAAATTTTTATACCAAACAAAGCAAACATAGCAATTCTAATATGCAATTCATTGAATGTGTTTTTTATTTTTATTCCCAGTTGTTTAGTTGTACTGTTTTTTAATTGCGTCTGTAATGTAACACAAACCGTTAGAAATAAGAGAAGAACTCTAACCCTACCTTCAACAACTTGTTCCATGTATTTCATATCCATCATAGCTTCATAAGTGAGCTTCCCATTATGCTGTTCTAAAACAGAATGTATTTCTTCTCTAACTTGATCTTGTATGTCCTGATTTACAGCTAGTTCATAAAGACAGAATGTCATTGTTGTAGAAGATGTTTCAAATCCAGCAGCAAGGAAAATAAAAGCTTCGGCAGCCAATTCATCCATAGTTAAACTTTTACCATCATGTTGATATTCACCACCAGTTTCTAACACATTATTTTTTAGCCCAAGAAGAAGTTGCATAAAATCGTTACGTACAACATTATTTTTTTCTCTGTATTCAACAGTTTCGGCTACGATTCTCCTGAAAAAATCCGAAACTTCTTTTGCTATAAATCTAACACCTAGTTTTCTTGCAAGATTCGGGGCAGTGAATCCAAACATTATGCCTATCTGCTGAGATGTAGGCATAACAAAATGTCTTTTTAAATATTTTCTAAAGTCGGAATTTGGATCCTTAAAACTGTTACTATCTATTCCGAAAGCACAAGATGCAATTACATCGGTAGTGAAACAGCTTAAAATATCTTTAATATCAACAGGCTCTTCTTTAAAAGAAATCTTTTCTATGTAATTTCTCAACTGCTTACCGCACTCAGCTAAAGTCTGGAACATCATTTTCATTTTTCCAGATGTAAACGTTGGCGTTAATTTCATTCGAAGATTTCTCCATTTAGCACCTTCAATACTAAAAATGTTTGCGCCTAGAGGATCATCTTTCTCATTATAATAAAAACCTCGGTCCATAAAGTGATCAAAATCTTTTGTCAGAATGTTTTTTATGAGTTGTAGATCTAACGGCATGTAAACAGGCGAACGCAAAAAGAATAATCCAACATGCTTGTACCCTTTTGCTTTAGCCAAGTCGTATTGTTCCTTGTTTTCATCACCAAATGGTTTTGGATTTAATGCGGGGTTATGAACTGTCCCAAAAGGGAAAGTTGGTTTTAAATAGGGAACACCTCTTCTCTTCCAGTATTGAAAGGCCCATTTGAAATATGTATATACGCAAATAAATAGCGTTATTAGGACACAGACGGAGTTGAAAAGTATTGTCATATCTGAAACCTAAAAAGAAAAAATAATGAGTGATTCTGAAGATCATTATTACATTATTTAATTTCACTATAAAGTGAATGTTTTAGAATGGCAAATGCTCTACGTCAAATATTTCTGTTCCATCCCCGACTTTGATGGAAATCTAAATAAACTTTCCGAATTTATCAGGGCAAGTGTGATACACTTTTTTCAAGCAATAACCAAAGTTAACAGGTACCACTTATAAACCACTAGACTTTGTCATACGTAAGAGGGAATCTCACTGCAATTGCTGTAAAAGTTATTAACGGCAGAGAAACTAATACTTAGCGAGAATTAAGAAATCTGTATACAGAGGAATTTTGCAGATCAAGGAAATAAAAATCTTCTAATAAGAGATCTGATACTTCTAAAATAAAGCAATAAAATGCCTCATTAATTTTATAACAAGTGCATAAAAATCAGAAGACTATGGTTTACACCATTGCAGATCAATAAACCCAATTCAACGGCAAGAGCAACATAAGCAGAATTATACAATCAGGATTCTTAATTCTAGCCCAGCGACCAGATACCGCAAAGCAAGCCGTCACCTACGTCAGCTGAAGAAAACAAATTATGTAAAATATTTGCATTTTCATAACTTTAGAAGTCCTGGATTTGAAATCAACTGAGAAAACTGTCTTTTCAGAAAGAAACTACTCTACAATTGAGCGCGAATTGTTTGCCATAATAGGAGCGGCCGAACACACCCAATCTTTACGGACGACATGGACAGTTTATAATTGAAACCGACCATAAAAGCTTTTGGTATGGCTTTTATCTACAATAAACTAAACTCTTGTTTGACTAAATGGCGCATGCATTTAGAAAAATATGACTACAAAATGCAAAATAAAAGGAAAAGGAGAATTTAATAGCGGACGCGTTATCGCGAATAGAGATTAACTCTAGGAAAGGAGTTAACACAGAGAATAATTTAGGTCTTCTTTCTATTACCTCTTTACTCGCACGACATTTTAAATGGCCATGACGAAAACAACAATGTAAATTCCGACAATGACACGCAACATAGTTACTGCTTTTAAGAATCTAACTTTTACGATACCCATCTCGTGTTGCCGGTATCTTCTGACGAATTTCTCCCGACACGGACGTCTCTCGGTAGCCTTTTCCCGGCAGGCAATCTTCCCAGCAAGGACTTCTCCCGGCACGGATATCTTACGGCACGGATCTCTCCCGGTGTAGATTTCTCGCGGCACGATGTTTCCCGGCATACACGCAAAATTGAGGTTTCACCTATGCTTGGTCCACAATATTATGTGGTAACATAATACTAAGCTGGTTACAACCTCTAACCCAGCCTCTACCCTAATCTTTAACCTAACATCTAACTTAACCTCTAACCTAACCTCTAATCTAACCTTTAACCTAACCTCTAACCTATCCTCTAACCTAACCTCTAAAGTAACCTCTAACCTAACTCCTAGCTAAACCTCCAAGAACCTACTAAGAACTAGTAGTATATTCGTGCTACATTTCCCCTACTACTTTACGAAAGACGTGGTCAAGAGTCGGTGATAGACCTAACATTCTCGACGACACCGCTGAGCAATTATATAAAAAGTTGGAGAGTCGAAACGGAAGAAGAAAACCTCAACTACCATCGCAATATATACTATATGGTGGAGAAAGCACAATTAACCAAAAGAGAAACAATAATGGAATGTAAATGAAAAGTAAAGCAAGAAATGATACCACAATACCTGGAACGACTAAAAAAGGAAGTTAGAGACATCACTCAACTAGAACACGAAACAATACAGGCGGCCCTAATCAAACCAATGGACCAAACCTTCCAAAAAACAAACAACAAGAGTAGATGAAAACCGGTATACTGGTGGAATCAACAAGAAAATCAACAGGAAAAAAGGTAGGCAGGGTGGAAATAACACAGAACATACTGACTATTATAAAGAAAAAAAGAGGATCCTCAAGACGCAAATAATTAAAGCTTAGGAAGAGGCGTGCAGACAGCTGTGCGAAGAGCTCGAGGCGGATATCTGGGGTATGGGCTATAAAATAGCCATGAAAAAGTTAAAAATGGCCCTAACATTACCTTAAGCGAAGAAACAGCAAGACAAACAATTAGTGAACTGTTCCCCACCCGGAATAAAATCAATTGGGAGATAACAGTGCCAGAAGAAGAAGTCCCGCCTCTGACAGAAATGGCAAGGAAAAAGATCGCAGGAAAAAAATCCCCGGGCCCTGACTGTGTCCCCCCGAAATCATTAAGGCGGCAATGGAGCAAACCTTGAATAAATATATAGAGGTACTCAATAGATTGATGAGACAGGGAAGGTTTCCTACTGAATGAAAAGTAACTAGGCTTGTGCTATTGGAAAACCCCTAAAAACCACAAGATAAGAAAGCTAAGTACGGACAATCTGCCTACTCGATGTAATCGGAAAAACCCACGAGAAGGTAATAGCAGAACGGCTAAGGCAAGAAGTAGAACATAAAATCTCCAAAAACCAATATGGATTCATGGAAAGAAAATTTACAACAGAAGCGGTAACAGAGGTAATAGAGACGGTAAAAACCGAAAAAAAGAAAGCCTATCAACATAGAAACTATGTGGTTTTTGTAACCTTAGATATACGGAATGCATTTAAATCCGCACTATGGGATCAAATAATGGAGCACTTAAACAAATACGGGGTTAGTTCCTACTTAAGAAAGGTAATTGGAAATTATCTTAAAGACAGGAAAATCATAACATAACATAACATAACAATAGAAATGACCTGCGGGGTACCCCAGGGATCAGTAATGGGGCCACTACTGTGGAATATCTTTTATGACAGTGTGTTAAAGACAACTGTCCCCCAAAATGCAAAAATAGTGGGATTCGCAGACGACCCGGCTAAGATTATAAAAGATAAAACAGAACAAGACCTAAGGTCCACAATATTGGCAACACTAAATAGGATAATAAGGGAAATAACTAACAAGGGACTACAACTGGCCTTCGAGAAAACAGAAACGTTATTCTGTACGGAAGCAGAAAACTGAAAGATATGGTCATAGATATAGGAGAAACAAGAATTACAAACAAAAAAAGTGGGAAATATATAGAAGTAACAATAGCCCGCAGCACGAAATACAACGAACACATAAAACAGATCGCTGAAAAACAGAGAAAGCCACTAAAACACTTTTCTCTCCTACATATGGGAAATAAGACAGAAAAATTAACGGAACATCCAAAACAAATTATAGATCTGAAGATACTCTATGGTATTTATTTTGTAAACAAGGAATTAGAATTCAAATTCACAACAATGTGCCAACACCTCTTCGATAACAGTATAAAAATTATTACAAGTAATGAATACAAGTAATTTTAGCTAAGAACGTTGAAAACTTTGAAGAACTGTGTAATATAAATAATAAGGTGTCCCTTATTTTTCGAACAATCTTTTGTTAACGCACACCCTCTAATTATGTTGATTATGACTTATTATGCACCCAAAATAAATTTGAGCAGATTCTATGAACGAAAACCCGTGCCGTAACATGTTCATACAAGTAGCGTGAGAGAAACGGCACGTGCTCACCCAATTATCCAGTGTAATGACAATTGTTGAGCAGTTAACATGCATTATTTTGCTTTTCGAAGATGACCGTGGAATTACGAAGTGTTAAAAGAGATATTTTCTTAATCGGAGATGTAATCCACCAGATAACAAGCGCAAAATTGCCTTTCAATCGACGGGTTTTGGCAGTTTTGTTTTTTAACATTCGAGAAATTAAATTAACAGTAAGCGAAAGTGCAAATTTTGTAATTCGTAAATGCATTATCTTCTGGGAGAAGACAAGAATACTCACAACCAAACTGTGTTAAAAAGTTTGTGGATCTTTACCTAGTTTGGCGAGACTTACAAAAAAACTGTAACAAACTTTACAAGCGCCAATGCTGTGAGGAAGATTTTCGAAACGATTTGGATCACTTATTTGATAGCATAAAAATAGTGGAGGAGAAAATATTCTTACAGCGACAGAAAGATCCAGGACGTCCGGGCTGCTTAGCAGGAGTAGATAAAAAGTTAGCTGAAAAAGAAGAAAGAGTACGACAAAGGAAGATGGTTGAATCGACTTCCTCGTATGATTATTTGCCATCTCAGGCTCAAGAATCGTGTTGCTTAACATCTAGTAGCTCTACTGAAAGTCTAAACGAGCTTTTGTCTAATGAACCCACGGCAACACCGTCTAAAACTTTTGTGAAAAGGGGCAAGAAAAATTTTGTTACGCCAAAGTTAATTGCAGCTTTAAATAGATATCAGCTGAGCATAAGTGATTCTGTTTACGTTCTTCAGGCTACAATAGAAGCATTAAGTCGTAGTATTGATGAATTTCAAATAAACTAGTCGTCAATTCAACGAATTCGAACGCAGACCCGGAAGGAGAAAGCAGAGGCTATAAAAACCGATTTCCAGAACAATATTCCGGAAATGGCGACCATCTACTGGGATGGCTAATTATTATCTGGTTTAGACTAAGAAGCTCGAAGGAAGAACGACTGCCGATTGTTATTACTTATGAAGACAAAGAATAACTTCTCGCTGTGACAAAATGAGACAATTCGTCAGGAAAGGAGCATGTTTTAGCTGTTTCTAAAGCACTTCAAGATTGGAACCTCAATGACAAGGAACAAATGATGTGCTGCGACTTGACTTGAGCATTAGTAAGTAGTAGTAAGACTTGAGTAAGTTCTACCAACACTTTTGGTATTTATCTGATGGAATTGTTGTCTTAGCGACGACGACGACGACGTCGTTGATAACCAATGTTTTCCAAATTAGAATGTGAGAAATCATTACATTTTGGAAATAGATATATATTCCATCTAAGGAAGAAAGATTAAACTCTTTATATGGTAAGGCGTTATTGTAATTATGCGTCTTTAGTTTTGCCTGAATCAAACTCACCTATTTAATTTGTGCTTTCAGAAAAAACCTTGTATGACTTCGTATCGAAAAAGAGCAAGAACCTGTTTTCGCGCTTGAAGATTAACGGCAGTTTTCTGCAAGAAGGCGTTTTTTTGTGGAAAGTAAATGCAGCCTATTTGTAGACTAAAATAAAAGTTTCATCCCTGAAGGCTGTAAATGACACAGCAGAAAGAGCTGTTAAGCTGATGCAAGATTTTCACGGGTTGATCACCGCCGAGGAAGAGCAGAAACAATTTCTTCTGCGGTGTGTGCAAGAGCAAAGAAAGCTCTATCTTGATTGCAAAAACGCGACCTTAAAACGAAAATATCCAAAATAATTTTGTATTTTTTGTTAATTCTAATAAAGATGTGTTTATTGTTTATTTACCTATTTCAAGGATAATGAATTTCAGGAATATTGCTTTTTATTATAACTAAAATACATTTTACTACCAATTACAATTCCTTGCAGAGCATGATCATTCACTTTACCAGAGAAATTAAGGGTAGGCAAATTACAAAATATAAATAAAAGTCCAAAAAACCTCATGACCACGACGGTACTCATGCATAACCAATCTATTCATTCTAGCACAAGTTACACCCTATTCGCTTTTCGTTACGGCCCTTAAGAAAACCTAAGCGCTCAGGAAATGAACTTAAATAAAACTATTTACAAATTGTGTCAAAAACAATTAGATAAGAGTAAAAGAAAGTTAGAAAAATTAAACCATAATGATGAAAACGTAGAATTTAAGGAACCCGTAGCTTATTTTCCAAGACAGGTAAATTTGGAAAGTTTACGAAATCCGATTAGGATAACGCAATACGTCGTAGAGAACGTTCCATCATACGTTAATTCGTCGACATTGCATTCTCTATTATGCTATATAAGAATAATCGTGTTATGAATAAAATGTGCTCAATTAATTGGTTCATCTCAAAGCGGTCCGGAACCGCTTGTCAATAGGAAGCCCGCCAACCCCTATCCCCTCTGACCCTATCTTTACTTATTTAATAAAAGAAGTCGCACCGAGCCGTAGAGGGTCGCTCTACCGTACTGCTTCTTTGCCTATTTGATACTTCAAAGACCTATGTTTTTATAAATTCCCTGTTTACGTTCCGGTCCCTTCCCCCGAGTCCACCGACTAACCGACCTTCGCCTCTCCGCCGTTTGCGTCGTCTCTTTTTCTTTCCCGGTTGCTCTCTCCCGACATTTTTCGCTCGTCTTTCGCAAGCTAACCCGAGCGGTCCGGGATTGCTGCTTCGTCAGGGTACCTAGTCAACGTCTCAGAAGCCGGCAACGAGACGTATCTACGTGACGAACTGCCCGACGTCGGACAGGGCGTCTAGCTCCATTGTTGCCAGAAGCCCCGCTCCCTTGGAAGCCCCGGGCAGCGCTCTTACTCGGGCGAGGTTGCTAGGCGAGCGGTCCGTGGTGGGTTCGAGTTCCATAGGTTAGTCCCTCGAGGCGAAGCCCGCGGGGTTAAGCGTCGGTGGTGGTTCGGTTTCGTCGGTAGGGAGGCATTAGGGCGTTTCGAGGGGATTAAAAATATTAACTTATGTGCCTATGAATTTCTAAATTCTTGTCGGGGCCTTCAATCTATCTACTTGTTTAGCGTAGCGTTTTAATTCTTCTCACCATTCTATTTTATTACTTAAACAACCTACCTCATTTATATTTGATGGCCACCTATAACCTATTTTAATTAAGTTTCTATTTCCTATTTCCCTAGCTCTACTTTCTAAC
Organism: Ignelater luminosus; assembly: GCA_011009095.1. Taxonomy (NCBI): domain Eukaryota; kingdom Metazoa; phylum Arthropoda; class Insecta; order Coleoptera; family Elateridae; genus Ignelater; species Ignelater luminosus. The sequence continues at coordinate 40,473 of VTPC01001137.1, forward strand.
CTACATGTAAATAATACGTGTTCCGCGGTTTCTTCACCCTCTCCGCATGTGCATCCTATTTCGTCCTCGTCTAATTTACCTATTTTAACTAAATAAGACCTAAAATTCCCATGTCCTGTTAGCAGCTGTACTACGTCTTTATCTAATCTCCCAATTTTTCTCATTAATTCTACGTTGGGAATAAATTTTTGTGTTAATCTACCTGTTGTTGCCTTTTTCCATCTATCGTTCCAAATGTCCTTTAAATTTTGCCTAATCCTACTTTTAACTAATGATAGGGGTAACGTTAAATATTTCCCTAATTCCTATTTCTGTAGCTGCTTGCTTAGCTAACTCGTCTGCTCTTTCGTTACCTATCACTCTTATATGCGCTTTTATCCATCTAAATCTAATTCTAACTGAGTCTAACAGTTCCCTATATAGATTCCACGTTTCCGCCTGTAAATTTGTCGGTTGCCGCATTCCCTGTAACGCCGATAATGCCGATCTGCTATCACTATTTAAAGTACATTCCCTAAATGCGAAGTTATTCTCCCTAATGTACTTTAATGCCTCTCTAATAGCCAATAGTTCGCATTGAAAAAATAGAGCACTCCGATCCTAATTTAAATTTCCCATTTTTAATTTCCCTATCTTCGTTATATATAACAAAAGCCGCCCCTGCGCTACCATCTTCTAACCTAGATCCGTCAGTATATATTTGTATAAAATCCTCCTTTTCCAAATTTCCAATAAAAAATTGAAATTTACCTATATCTGCCGGATGTCCTAAATCGCCTATGTTTGCTCTTTGTTCTATTTCCCTCCCTTGCAAACCTAATGTTTCTAAAATTCCCTCCGATCTGTTCTTAAAAATTTTGTTTTTATCTACTTCTGCTTTTAAAAATAAATCTATTGGCATAACCTGACTAAAAACTAACACTGCTTCCGTAGATACTGTGTTGTATGCTGCCGCCGCTCTAACTGCCAAAATTCTTTGTACGCTTAATAATTTTTGTTTTTGTTTGACTTTTAAATTCCCCGCCCATATTTCGGCAGCATACGAAATTCCTGGCTGCATCGCCCCTTCATATATCCTAGCTGCAGAATTACCCCTAAAGCCCCACGTTAATCTAGCTACAGCTCCTAATCAATTTGCTAATAATTTTCCTTTTTGAGTAATAAATTCTATATGACTATTCCAAGATAACCTATCATCTATTAAAACGCCTAGATACCTGATACTATCCTTACAACGAATTCTATCTTCGCCTATTCGAAAAGTCGGTTTCTCTTGACCTAAACTTTTACCAAAAAATAAAGCCTCGGTTTTACTCGCGTTAAATTTTAATTTTTCGTCTTTTGCCCATCCTAATAATTTGTCTAACGCGTCCGATCCTCTCTTTTTAAGCGTCTTAAACTGGAATACCCTTACTATCACTAATGTATCGTCTGCGAACGATACGATTTCGCAACCTTCTGGTAAATCTACCCTAAATATACTTTCATATAATAGATTCCAGTAGATCGGTCCGGAGCAAGAGCCTTGTGGGCAGCCCCTTTCTAATCTCCTGGACACTGTATTTGATGAAAGTTCTACCTGAGCTATCCTATCCGAAAAAAAGCTTCTAACTAGTTTTAATAAGTTTTTTGGGCAATCCCTTCGCTCTAATTCTATTATAATCCTAGGCCACCAAGCGTTATCGAAGGCCCCTGCTATATCTAACGCGATTAGTGCGCAGTATTCTCCTTGTTTTTCGCTTCAGTAATTATTTCTATAACTCGATGTATCGCATCGGTGGTGGTACGTCCTGATCTAAATCCGTACTGTCTATCATTAAACCCCCCTTGTTTATTAACTAAATAAACTATTCTATCTGCAATTATCCTATCTAACGCTTTACCTATAAGTGGAAGCAAACTGATTGGTCTAAAACTGCTAGGTTCGAAATATCGTCTTTACCTGGTTTCGGAATAAATTTTACATTTTGATGCTTCCATATTGCCGGAAAGGTTCCCTGTTTTAAACATGAATTAAATAATGTAACAAGAATTTTACTGTTAATTTGGAAGACTTTTTGTACCGCGTCGGCTGTTATCCCATCCCACCCTGGAGCTTTTTTCGGATTCATCCTATAAATAGCCCGTTTTATGTCGGTATAAGAAAAATCGCGTTCTATACTTTCCCCACCCTTCGCGTCTCTAGCTCCTTGCCTAACAAATTTTTGTAGATTGCTATCGCTATCTATGTTATCTACCGGAAAGAATTTGCCTAATAAATATTCAGCTGTTTCCCTTGCGTCGCGTGTATAATCCCCATTTTCCTTTTTAATGCTAGACATAACCGCATTCCTATCCTTTTTTCCTCTTATAACTTTATAAGCTATTCCCCAAGGATCCCTATCTGAATTTACACTACAAAATTCTTTCCATTTCTCTGTTCTAGTTTTTTCTATTAAATCCCTATATTCTCTTTTTATTATCCTATATTCTTCTTTCCTAACTTCTCTTATTTCCCCCCTAGCTTTTTGCATTTTTCTCCTAGCCTTTCTAGCTTCTGCCCTTTTTATAGTTAGTTCTCTAGTCCACCACGGTACGCTTTTCCTAAAATCTTTACGTTCCGGCATAGATTCCCTACACGCTAACATGATTGCGTTGTTTAATTGTTGTGCTTGTGTTTCTACGCTAACTAATGTGTTATCTAATGTGAGTTCTAGTTCCTGAATTAATACTTTAAATTTATTTTCAAATTTTTCCCAGTTATCCTTTTTATTACAAAAACCTCTATTATATCTGATTGATTCTAAATTTCCTAATTTAAATTTCCATCTAATTAAACAGTGGTTGCTAAGCGTTTCCTCATCTGAAATCTCCCATTTATTTATATGCGTGTAAGCTAAATAGCTAGCTGCTGTAATATCAATATTACTCGTTCCCATGGGCCCTACAAATGTCGGTTTATTCCCTATATTTAGAACTATCAATTCAAATTCTTCTAATACCTCAACTATTCTATTTCCTCTGCTATCCTCTTCCTCGCTTCCCCATAAACTACTTTTCGCATTAAAATCCCCTCCTACAATAATCTTTTGCCCTTTCCTAATATTTTTAAAATTATTTAATACTTTTCGTAGCCTATCTATTAATTCCTCTTCTAAATAACTACTCCTAGTCGTGGGTGGTAAATAAATAAATAAAACGTATAATGGTCCTTCTATAATATCTAAACTAACTACTGTAATGAGTTCACATGATAGTTCTCCTAATATTATTGGCGTATAGCTATTATTACCTAATATTACGCAGCTTCTAGGTCGGTCCACTGTTCTACATATTGCCCTAAAAGGATGTGGAAATCCAACTACTTTATCTTTGTATGTGTTAGGTTCCTGTATACAAATCAAATCTATTCTTTCTCTTTTACCTCATTCTATTATATTGTTTGCGGCGCCCTTTCCTTTGCCTAAATTGATCTGAGCAAATCTAATAACGTTCTCTAAAGCTTTTTTATTTTTACTGTTGTCCATAGTCAATACTTTTAATTATTCGTTCTTTAATTTTCATCATTGTAGGGCATTTATGGTCTCTAGCAGCGTGATCAGTTTTACATCCTTTTTTATTTCCTGTTGCACGTACACAAACAATACAATTAGTGTCATTGCTTTTACAATTTTGAAAATCATGTCCTTTATTTCCGCACTTTCCGCATATTTTAATAGATTCTTTGCATTTGTCTGATTTATGTTCGAATCTATAACATTTATAACATTGCACTAAAGATATATAATCCTTCGCATATACACTTTCCCATTCCAGTATTATTCTTCGCTTTAAAAATTCTTTTCTGGCTTCGCTTATTACTTCCAAAACTACGCTAACACTTCTATCTTTATCCCTACCCCCTAATCTAAATTTTTCTTTTACTTGTTTTTTGAAGTTATCTATACCTCCGCAAGATTCTACTAGTTCCCTATTATTTTTACAAATAATTTCTAATAAAGTTGTTTTGTCTAAGTTTTTGTCGATGTTATTTAAAATTAATCTAGGGTTGCTTTGTAATTTTTGTGACGTATTAATTACAGTTGTTAATCTTTCTATGTCTTTTTTGTTTATACATTCTACGATAACCTCTCCTGTTTTAATCTTTTTAACTTTGGCGATTGGTACGTTTAATTTTGAAGGTTGAACGTTAGTCTTTAGTAGTTGTTCTACTTGTCCTAAGTCTTTGTTGTTTTTGGTCGAAATTTTTATAGCAAAAGTTTGTTCTGGTTTTTGTGTTACTATGTTAGCGTAAGTCATGTCTTTTTTAATAGTTAATTGTTCTTCTATCTTTTCGATTGCTTTCTCTTTAATGTTTGATTTATTTTTAATTTCTACTGCCTCTTTAACTGCTTTCTCATATTCTATTTTTAAAAATCTAATCATCCCTAACATTTCTAAAGCATGGTTTCGTAATTTTTCAGTTGCTTCCCTACATGTTTTCCTTGCTTCTACCTTAATGGAGTCGGATTTTTCCGGTATGCATTTTAAAATAGTTTTGCTTAAATTGTTGATTCTATCGTTTAATAAATCTTCTGCATTGTTTACTAAATCTAAATTTGAATTATTTAGACTATCTTCCATTTTGTATTGATTCAGATTTAAATAATTTAATAAAATATTAATTTTTAACGATTTTAATCTTTAAATTTTTAATTATAATAAATAATTGAATTAAATATTAAAATTTTATAAAATTTAGGAAATTTTCAAATTGAGGTTGGTATTGATTTAGTTATTTAACCTATAAAATGAAAAAGTTTACCTAAAATTCAAATTTTTTGATTATACCAATCTAAAGAAATTTAAATTATTTAATTTAACCTAAAAATGTCAAAAAAATTATAAAATCTAGGTAATTTTAAAATTTAGGTTGGTATTGATTTAGTAATTTAACCTATAAATTGAAAAAAGTTAACCTAAAAATCAAATTTTAATGATACCAATTTAGAAAAAATTAAATTATTCGATTTAACCTAAAATGTCAATTTATCAAACTCAATTTATTATAATGAAGCAAAAGGCTATTCCAATATCTAAAATGCAAAGACAGCGAATCAGGAAAAGTGATCCCTATTATGATAAAGTTCAGTGCACATTGGCAATGTGTAGACGCGCATTGTCATGTGCGAAAATGGGCTTCTTGACGTTGCGTGCCGCCATCCAATTTGGAATATTGCGAGCCAGAAAGTCTCAGTACACCTCGCCAGTCGCAGTCTGTCCTTGCTGTAGCAGCTCCCAGAAAGCAATGCCGGTGATGTCCACGGCCATCATGATCATTCGTTTAACAGGATGCAAGTCTTCACGGACTCGAGTTGCCGGTGGCTCTCCCGGATAGGCCCAAGTTCGCTTCTTGGCTGATTTGGGTGCCGTGTACAATCCTATCCATGACTCATCGATGGCAAAAGTTCTGTTTAGCAATCTTGGGTGGCGTCGATGACGGAGTATATTATGAGAACACGCATCAATTCTTGTTTGAAGCTGTTCTTCGTTCAATTCGTGAGGCACCCATTGACACACCAATTTTTTCATTTTCAAATCAATTGCCAAAATACGGTGTACAGTTTATTGCGCAACTTGACCAGCCTCTCTTTTGATGCAAACGATCTTGAATTATTGCCAACACGTCGTCTCGGTTATCAAGTAAATGATGGGCACCACCACGGGCTGAGCGGCATTGCCATCTTGTCTAACGATACCTTTAATTCAGATTGAATTTCGGCTGGCTCTTTTCCTTACAAAACCGCAAACTTTATGTAATTACGTTGATCATAATCACTAACTGAATCAATTAACTTTTGTCGGTCCATTTTAAAGTTGAAATCAATGCAGATTTTTTGTAAATACACTGAATGATGACAGATTCAAAACATAAACAAATTGAGCTATAGCGCCCTCTACTGTCTTTATAATATGCAAGCGAACGCGGTCCTGTTTGAATAGGACTACCTAATAACATTGGTAGTAAAAAGCAATGTGAATGACCTGGGTGCAAAATGTTTCTGAACAGGTCCAAAATTACTGTGGTGTTTCATTTTACAGTTCAGGGCAGCATGTAGGGCTGAAGGACGCAAGAGCTGTACTGCACAACAAAGATAGGACCAAGATGTTCGAATGGTTACCTTTCTCGAATTTATACTCAATCAGCACTGGTGTTGTGGCCGCTGGACAAATCAGCTACCATAAGGCTTGGGAATTGGGCACTAAGGACATCAACAGAATTGTTGGTGGTGACTTTGGAACAGTCAAATTCAAACGAAGCGACAGTGTACAACCTCTTGCTGTCATTACCAATACTATACGAGTTGACGAGTTGATTGCTATTAATCTCACAACTTTGTTCCAACGAATTCTTGTTGCTAAGCATTCAGATGCAGATATCATCCACAGGCAGTGGCTGTCTTTGATGGCTACCCTGACGACGTACAAGGTGGTACAAAGACTGCTGAGCGTATGAGAAGAACAAGGAAACATGCTTCAGCTGACATACTGTTTGACTACATAATGATACCAACGACGTCCAAAGAAAAGTTTTTTGTTAACCCAAAAAAACAAGGGTCGTTTAATATCTATGCTTACTACGAAGCTCTCATCAGCAAAAATTGAATGGAAGCAGGCGAAAGAAGACGCAGACACCCTAATTGTGAATACCGCTTTGTCCTTGGCTTCATAAAATGAGATAGTAATTATAGTTGGAGAGGATGTAGATCTCTTGGTTATTTTGATAGGTCTCTGCAAGGTTGACAACGTATTCTTCTTAAAACCTGGAAGGGAGAACGTTCCTCTAGCTACTTTTTCATACCTTGATACTGTGAGTTTACTGTAGCAGAAAACATTCTCCTCCTGCACACAATGAGCGGTTATGATACAACGTCAAAAATGTTCAAACAAGAAAAAATGAAGTTCCTCGATACATTTGTGAATAACTCGAACGTTGCTGACGTTGTAAAAGTCTTCACAAACTCAAATTCTACTTAGGAGATGGTAGGTGCTGCTGGAAAACGTTTCCTTGCTTCACTGTATGACTACAGTAGAACAAATGTGCCTACGCTCAACCACCTAAAGTACATTTACTACAAGAAGGCAGCCTTCAGGTACGGCTCCAACATCGCTGCGCCACCGTCTGCAGCTGCAGCACGGCAGCACTCTGTAAGAGTCTACCACCAGGTTCAGCAATGGCTGGGGGTAGAAAAAACTGCCAGCGCAATTGTGGATGCAAGAAGGCAGAGCTTTGCTGCTCCAGCATGTGCCTCAACTGCGAGGGAGGCTGCACTAATAACGCAGTGGTGCGCAAGGACGAAGATGACAAATTGGACATCGAAACCGAGATGGATTGCACACCCGCTGTACCAGCGGACTCAAAAGAAAGATAAAGAATATATTCTACAATATTTGAAATTATAAGAACACCCACTAATTCCATACACCTATTTTCTATGTTGCAGATGTCGATGACCAACCGGACTCTTCTAAAAGAAGGTGTAAATGAATATGAATAATTAATATTAATTTTTTACTACTAATGTTACTTTAAGCTCTCGATATCTGTAAATAAAGTATTTAGTAGAACGCAGACATTTTTTGTCTGATTGATTCTACGCGCGCTAGCAGCGAAATCGTTTATCTCAGATACACAAAATATAGTCAATTACATCACCATTAATATAATACATAGTCAACATTTGCGTAAAATAGATAGTTTTCGTATTAAATCTACCTACAGCGCCGTAATTCCAGTTATTAAGAGTTTTGGCTTTTGACACCCATTTTCACGGCGCTCTCGCGGGTAAACTATTAATCGGAGATAAAAACCCAAATATATAAAATGTAGGCAATTTTATCCTTTTTAGTTTCATATAGAGTCGACTTTCACGTAAAATGCATAGTTTTGTTGTTATTTTGAAAAAAACGAGAAAACCCGTTTTTCTACACGTTTTTTTGAGAAAAAATCTATTTTCCGGGAAAATTCTGGTTGGCAAACCTCTGATTCGTGTTCAGCGACCCAAAATACCATATAGTATCAAAAATCAAAACTCCACCAAAACATTCTTTTATTTTCTACCAAATGCCTGGACTAATTACAGGAAACCCAGATAACAACAACCTAATTAAAATTAACTCATTAAAGCCGGGTATCAATAGTTAAAAATTTATAATAAATTTAATAAATTAGACTTAGTTTGGGCCTTATAAGTACCTGTAAGAGATTGCAGCCAAAAATATGTCCTATTATTTATAGGCTGTTCTATATGTATGACACTGGACAGGAGTATAGACAAAAATGAAACTACATAGTCAGAGGCATTTTGTTTATTTGGTATGGAATGGCTCAAAACATTCCACACAAAGTGTTACATCGCACTTCGAGCAATACGTTAAAAATTTCTTTGTACACAGTAAGTATTGGCATCTTTGTTGAATTGAATGTTCGTTTTCATCAAACCTCCTGTTAGGCACCACACTTTTTTTGTACTTTGCGTTTCATTTCAAGATGACCAAGTTTCAAATGATGCATCGCCACACATCTCTTAATTTCTAGAGATGACAAGCTGTTGGCTTTTTTACCCCGAGTTTGTACATTGTATTTTCCCACCAACCAGTCATGCTTATCCACACCTCCCATATGTTGATTATAATTTTTAATTAGATGAGGTTGAAGATACCCTATCTTCTTCTTTTTTCCCGATTCCATCGCAAATTTGTACCTATGGTAACGCATTTGTTGTCCTTGCACTTGACAATAAGAAACTGCTCATTTCTATCAAACTGATATTCGAATGTGATTCGGTCTTTCTTCGCCAATTGCTTTGTTTCTGCTAAAGGAGATTTGTCTGTCCGATTTTCAGGCATTGTCATCATTGTAATGGAATAAGTTGGTGAATTTGTTCGGAAATCCTTTTTAACTTATCATTTTCTTCCTGAGATTCTTTAACATTTAGGTCATAATTCACTTTTGCTTTACACCACTTAGGCGACACATTAGTTAATCTCTGTAATTTATTACTAGATTTTGTCTCTTTTTCTTCTTCATTTCTTACATTACTTCCCTGTAACTGTATTTCAGGACTTTCGGATACATCTTTACTTCCATTTCACCTGTTACCTGTAACATCCTCTTCTCCTTGATCGTTGTCACTAAGGGTATCTATCAGCTTCTGGTGGTAATACCACAACATCAACATGCTCTTCCGTTTCCAGTTCGGTCCAAGATTCTTCATTTTCAAACAAAGCTTCAATCTCGTTAACAGTAACTTTTTGTTAATTGGTACACATTTATTGTAAAAAAATGACGTGACAAATGCAACAAAATAGCATTTATTTGTTCAATTTTTATTGCAAAAACTGTACTACCAATTAAGATTTGTTTAGTAAACTATATATAGAACACTGGGTTATAATGGGTTAATAAAAATCTTGAATCTCGTTTTGCAAATCAAAATCAACTCAATTTTTAAGGAATGCATTACAACATAAATTCATCTACACGAGCTATAAAGTACGTGAACGACATTGTTGAAGCACAAGTTACTTATCATTTACTATAATAATTGCTTAAGTCAAAAACTGATTAACACAGTACGGAGTATTGAAAGAACAATTTTTCTAGAACTCTCAGAGATAGTTAATTTAGAAATCATTCCTCATCTGAGAATAATGAAAATTATTCATTTAAAACCATATACAAACAAGCAGAATTATCAGAACTAAATGCAAACTATACATGTTTACAATTCTAAAATTTTCAAAATTTCAAGTAATAACAACAAAGAGTAATAGCATGTATAGCGTACGTTCCCATCCTCGACTAGTCCTTCTATCAATATTCCCTCATAAACCCCATTCCTAATCCACAAAACCAAATAATAATACTACTTTGCAAATATCATCTGCGAAGTGCCAAATCCCAGACAATCGACGACCGAACCATCTATTTAGACGAGCCGCGAGTTAGTGAAGGTCCGGTTCTCGACATTATGAAGTGCCCATGCGCACCAGAAAACAACTATAAACTTGATACGCAGTTAAATAATGGACGGTGTTACTATCTTGCAGATGTAACTTAACAATAACCAAAGAGTATTCAAAAATCAAGTGCAAATAAAATAATATTCAATAAACAAACATTTGCAAATACTTCCGGAAATTTCACTATTTACACCACCATAGGCATTAATGGCCAAAACCAATTGGTAGGGTGGTAAACTTGAAGCTACAGCATATATGTTACACGACTTCACCGAGTTGAAGAACGAAGCAGCAGCTCTAGAATCTAGAAGAACCGATCAAACTGCACCCACCAATACAATTTATTGCTTTTAAGATACAGTTCCTTCTTAGGTATATGCTTAACAAACTATAGAAGTTTAATAATATACACTTATACAAAATACACATTATAATAGTGAAGGCGCAACTAAATTCCATGGTGGTTAAGTTTAAGTCTAACTGTTATTATTATATCCTGCTTATTCTTTTAATTTAATGTTAGAGGATTAATAAATAAATAAAAACCTCACCTAATTCTTAACACATTCTAAAGGTTATTCACCACATAATTTACAAATATCTCCTTTTATATCTCTGATTTGTTTTGATGAATTTCGATAATTACTTACGTGATGATTACAGTTAAGATAATACATAAGAACTGATCGACACGCTTTCGAGAAATGTTGCGCAATGTATCACTATTATTACAGGTCTGATATTCATTCCCTTAATATTACGACCTTGAGACAAGAGTCAATAGACTAATAATTAGTAATAAAGTAGAATCTTTCTTTTTTGACGTAAGTAATGTTTATTTTTTTTATTATTCTCATTATTATTATTGTTGTTGTTGGATTTAATCTTTATTTAAAAACAGTTTCAGTATTGTGGAAAAATAAATTAAAATAGTAAACATTTGTATATTAAAATTTGAAATACTGAAAGTATTCTGTGCACATCTACGCATATCCGTACCAAACCCAGAAATAAATATCACAAAAATTATTTTTATGAAATGTATAGGGTAAACGCACCTAATTACGTCCATCTCCAGCCGTTCACCACCGAATCAATTATTGTTTTATAAATAAATTATGGCACCATAAATAACGGAGATTTTTAGCTTTGTGTTATCTACCATCCTTCGTTCTAAGGATTATGTTACATTCATTCCGGTAAATAAAAGTTATATGTTAATTATTAGCATTTATTTACTGCCAGTACGTGATTGTGTTTACTACGACTGCCATTGAGTGCGTTTTTATTAACGAGAAGCGGTTGCATTCTAGGTAAGATTTGCGCATTTTTGTGGACATCTTCGTAAAAATTTTTGTTTGGTAAATTAAAGTAATGGTCCTTCTTAATATTTAATACAAAAAATCCTGGATTTTAATTAAACAAATGTCGAAAATAAGGTAGGCAGAGTACCGGTATTCACATATTCGTCTAGTCACCTGCTCGCCGCCTTCCACTGTCGTGCAGTAGATATTCCACAATACTGAGATTTTATATTATTGGTGCTCGACTTTTTAATTTAATTTTGTTGATTAGCACCCACATTTATTAATCTTTCTATTATTTTTATTTAATGGTTATTATTCTCTTCAACAAAAAAATCTAATTTTAGGAAGTCAACATGTCCAAACAACCAACTTAAGTAAAAAAATTAACTTTTAAAAAATATCATGTAGAAAGTAGGAATTATATTCATTTGTTTATTAATTATTTACTAATTTTGTATTTGCATGTATTTTTAATAAATTCTTTTCGTTTCAATAAATCGTTTATGAGCAAATGCAAGAAAGGCATAAAATTGTTAAATTATTTTATGCTTATGGCGAGTAACGAAGATTATCGCTAAAACAGATTTAATTTGCCAAACATGTGATCCGAATGAAGCTTCCAAGAACTCATATGTAATCATTTAAGAAATAATCATACATCACGTTTATACGATGTTTATAGCTTTGTTTCTTTAAAGGGCGGCTACTAGGACCTTGACGGCGGATTTCTAGTAAATAGCGGCGGATTGCGGGGCTAAAGTGTTGGTTTTAATGAATTATTTTTTTTTCTCATATAAAACTAAACGTTTAATGACTTTTGACGATTGAGTATGTATATCATTTAAATATGCATAACTATACAGAAAATTTCCTTGATCAATATTATTTCGTTTTAAATGCTTTAGGTGGCAGAGGATTGGTGCTTTTACCCTACAAAGGCTTATAAATTTAAGTATGTAGGTGGTTGGGTTGCTTTATCTTACACCAGGTTAAGCAAGTTTAAATGCTATCTGTTCATTTTAATTCTACGAGAAATTAACTTGAGTTTATGATTTTTCATTAGTTATAACGCATGCTGAAAAAGTTTCTGCAATCGGGTACTTCCGGTGGTGATGCTGGTCCATCCACGTCTGTTGTTGCCACCAACGCTGAAGCTGTGCGTGAAATGATTAAGCAAGATCGCCATGTAAAATATGGTGAAATAGGGGTTACCTTGGGCATTGACATGAAAGCAATACACACAATTTTACGCGATCATCTAAACGTACGGAAGCTTTGCAGTCGCTGGATTCTACATAATTTGAGTGAAGCTTAAAAGAAGAATCGTGTGGATTGGTGCAAAGAAATGCTGAAGAAATTCAACCGAGATCATTCAGATTTAGTGTACGACATTGTTACTGGTGACGAAAGTTGGATCTACTCATACGAGCCGAAAACTAAACAACAATCCACTGTTTGGATGTTTGGAGGCGAATCGAAATCCACAAAAATTGTTCCTTCACGCAGTGTTGCAAAGCAAATGATCGCTTGTTTTTTCCGTATTTCTGGACATGTAACAACCATTGCTTTAGAAGATCGAAGAACTGTGAACGCTGATTAGTAGACAATAATTTGTTTGCCGGGAGTCATCGGTGAAATCAGAAAAAACAATTCAGGTTGGCGCATCCTTCTTTACCATGACAATGCAAGTGCCCACACAGCTTCACAACCTGTCGACTTATTAGCCAGTAAGATAAAGAAATTGATGTCGCATTATCCTTATTCGTTTGAACTAGCACCAAATGACTTCTTTCTGTCCCCCACCATCAAAAAAGAGATGCGTGGTGAGCGTTATTCCTTGCCTGAAGTAGCAGTTGAGGCATTTAAGCAACTGGTTTCTAAAGTACCAGCTTCAGATTGAAAAAAATGCCTCGAAAATTGGTTTGGGCGAGTGCAAAAATGTATTGATGCTAAGGGCGAATATTTTGAAAAACAATAAAGCTATTTACTAAATAGTATTTGTGTTTTTTTTAACCATTTGCAGAAATCTTTCCAGTAAGCCTAGTATTTGATTTTTTTAATTTTTCAGTAGATTATTTACGCCTCGTACCGGCACTGTTGGACGTTGTACAGTTTCCTCTATTCTTTCAAATTTTCTTTTATTGTTGAAATTATCTTCTAGAGAAAAAAACTTAAATATTGTTTTAGTTGAATTTTGGCATGGTGTATTGTAGATTGATTTAGGAAAATCTATTGACTAGATAAATTCTTAACGTCGTTGTATTGTCTTGCATTAAATTTAATTAATAATTATAATTGTCACAGTTGTGAGGTTTTGTGAAGGTTTAAAATTTTCTTTTTCATAAAACATTTTTGCTCTTTCTGGACTAGCTGATAAGATTCCTATTTCATTGAAATTTTTGCTAATTCTTTTCTCTAATAGAAGACCTATATTTTCAAGATTGACATCTTATTTGGGCATTTCTTAAATTGTTTTTCCCAGCTTTCAAGAAATTTGCCTGGCGATTATATAACGTAAGGGTTTGACGGGTCTGTAGGATTTTGTAGTGTTTTGTAGTGTTTTGGTCTAACTTTTGGGTGCTTCGTAGATGTATGCAACATTGTCGGTTCTCCTCACATCAGAAAACCTTCTGCTGGTACGGATATAAAAATCATGTGCTGTGAGTTTGGGCCTTGCATCTTTTGAGAGATCTCTTCGTACTCAGTTCAGAAGTTATTCTTAGAGCTTGCATTTTTTTTCTCTCAAGGATAAGTTTTATCCTTTGTTTTCCTCCTCGTAGATTTAATTTCGGTGAAACCTTCATGTGCAGCTTCTTACTTCCCTTCACTTTTTGTGCCTCTTCGTGTGCTTGGAGTCAGAAGTACACAGCAGCGAAAACAAAATGTTGGCGTCGAGAAATTGGCCCTCAACAGTAGCGACTGGACTTCCGTGATTCAATTGGGTTCGAGTGAGGAGAGCTATGCACTTTGCTGATTACATCGCTCACATCACATCATTTAATTTACCACACACTCCAGGCCACCCTCTGAGTTTAGCCGGCCGGCCGGTCAAAAAGCGTTTTGGTTAAAGTAAATACCTATTATGAGTTTTTGTTGTAGATTGCTGCAGAGTTTTATTATATATTTTAAAGAGCAGTACCGAAGGCTGGTTTCGATGACGAAACGTTTACGTACAGAACTTATTATTAACAATGCAACCTGACATTGCGTTACAAAATTAAATTGACTCTAGATTAACTAAGACTTGATTGGTCCTAGGCGGCTAAAACTCAGTTGGTTGCCTTAGACGAAGATACGTAGGTTTATACCTATAATTAAACAAATTTGTAAATAGATATATTTAAGAAACTTCATTTAAAAGACCCAACAAAGAGTTACAGGCGCCAGTCTTTATTTTATCAGGAATAGCTTCGATGTGACCACCTCCCGAAATAAAGCTAAATAAAAAACCCTATCACCACCAGGAAGAAGAACAAAGACTAAATACCTTACCACAATCTTTAAGCTTTTTCACACACTATTACCGATCTCGCCATTAGTCGAATCGCACGAAACACTACCCAAAAACCGCCTCTCCCGGAAAAAAATCTTGCAAATCGTAATCTCTTGTTCGACCAGTCCGAACCAATTCACACAGCTCCGCAAAAAAATTTCTTTAAAAGCTTAAATTTATTATTATTAGAAGAAAACCTAATCCAGAACTTAATAAAACTATTAGGGATTTTCTTTCCACTAAGCAGATCCTAGGACTCACCTAATCAACGGAAAATTATTCTGTAAAAGCCGTTCAAATACCCGGAACCTAGAAGTAGCAGTTTACTAAATTGGTGCAGTTTCGTATACCCTGCGTCCCACTTACCATAATAACAGCGGTGCTACGATTCACACCGGAGATTTTAGTTCCATGCCAGATGCAGAATGCCACCGGAACAAATAAGTTCTTTAAAATACGCACCTGTTACTTCCTGTGATGTCGAAAGGTCATTTTCAATTAATTAAAAGCAAATTTTATCAGATAAACGTACTAACCAACCTTACTAAAGAAAATCTAGAAAAATTACTGGTATCTTGTTGGTAGTACAATAGACAAAATGCTTAGATGTATAATGTTTAATATGTAGTAATAGTAAATAAACTTAGTTAATTTTCATCTTTATTCAAAAACCTGTCCTTAATTTTTGATTAAAAAGAAATTTATTTTAAAATTTATTCTGCCATTTTATGCTTAAATATACTTTTAAATTTTTGTATATTCTGCCTTTTTTTCCATGTTTTTTGTCGTTTTGTCTGCCTTTCTTTAAATAATTATTTTGCCTAACCATCCGCTCCCTAATTCATTAGAGTCTTCGTTAAATGTATCATTGTAACGCAAGGTCAAGTTACAATATAATATTAAAAACAATAGTTTGTTTGATGCTGACATGTCGTCGTCGCTACGGACATTAGAATATCCCGTACATATAAAATTGTTACCCTGTACAAATTTCATATTCTACGTAGGTATGTATGAGGAAGTTACCTTAAACAAACAAAATTTGGAGTAGGTGTCTAATACAAAACCATGATACAAATTTGATAATGACTTTTTGAACGGCCTTTTTTGCACTCCGTACCTCAGAAAATCATGTTTCGCCGGCCCTGACCATTTTCATCATATAAAAGTTCATACATAGCCAAAAGTCAAGATAAGCTGACTTGGAAAAAGAGAAAAAATATGCCATTAGTAACAATGCTAGATCGTGATGAGCAAAATTTACCTATTAACAGATTTATGTCCAAATAGAAAAATCAGAAATAGAACAAAATTTAACTTCATGCATCAGCTGTTGAACCTGTAATACCTATCAAGGTCATTGTGCCGCAGGAATGAAAATAAGCTACGGAGTAGTAATGTATTACGCAATATAAATCCTCAAAAACGTGTTACTTGGTATCCGTCGTTCAGTTACGTTCACAACAATCGTATCAGAATTACGAGATTTTATCAAAACTAGCTGGCTGTGTGTAAGTGGCAATTATTAGTAGTGGAGAAATAATAGATAAGTAGGTGTAGCCTAGACAATGCCAACTAAAATTCATTTATAAAAGGTAAGAATTTAAATTTTTTATTTTGTTATTAACTGTATCATTATCATTAGCATAATTCGCTTAAAACATTGTATTACGTATTACGTCATTCGTTACGTATAGCACTATCAACAAAATTCTATCTTCCTAATTAAAAGATAAGATAGTTTTTGTGTACTACCTGTTTGTAACTAAGTTTTTACATTCCATATTTATTTACCTTTTTTCTTATTTATGCTTTTATTACCAGATGTATATAAATAATGCCTAATATTAATTGCAAATCTCTTTCAAATAATAACAGAAGTGAGCAACACGTACGAAGTTTTCCTGCTTTTGAACCAAAGAATTATACAATCAGATACTCCTGTGATAAAAATAGAATTTCCAATCTAAATTTTCTTCCAGATGTTAAGCAAGTTTGAGTATTAATTAAATTAGCTTTATTATTATTGTTTATTTTAATGCTATTCTGAAATAATGCTATTGCTGTTGTTTTCTCATTTTTCTTATATTTTTTTATTGTATTATAAAGCGTATTTAAGTTGTCCAACGACAGTGTGCTATACATACATAAATAAATTTTACATTATTTAACATTTATAATTACTTGCATAAATCCTACTTTTTTGTCTAAATACCCTTCTTCTCTTGATTCGCAGGTTTCAATTATGCCAATAATCACTAATTGCATTTGTACGGATATCCTAACCATACTAATAGCTCTTACTGTCTGCATCTACGGATATTTCAAATGGGCTTATCAATACTGGAAAAGAAGAGGGATTCCCAATCTAGAGCCGACCATTCCGTTCGGAACATTTGCGAATCCCATACTGAATCCAAAGCCTTTTGGTAACCAAAATATGGAACTATACAACATCGCAAAAGCTAAAGGATATAAACATGTTGGATTATTTTCTTTGGTCTCCCCTACTTACATGCCTATAGATCTAGATTATATAAAACATATTATGACCAAAGACTTTGACTACTTTATGGACCGCGGTTTTTACTATAATGAAAAAGACGATCCTTTAGGGGCGCACCTTTTTAATATTGAAGGTGCTAAATGGAGAAACCTTCGAATGAAATTGACGCCAACATTTACATCAGGAAAGATGAAAATGATGTTTCAAACATTGATAGAATGCGGAAAACAGATGCGCGAGTATATGGAAGAGGCTGCTTTAAAAGAGGAGTCGATTGATATCAAGGATATCTTAGGCTGTTTTACAACTGACGTAATTGCTTCTTGTGCTTTTGGAATAGATTGCAATAGCTTCAAAGATAGAAATTCAGATTTTAGAAAACACTTAAAACGAAATTTCGTTTTCACTGTACCTGAACTATTAGGTATAATGTTTGGATTCACAGCTCCAGATTTGGCAAGAAAATTAGGTATAAGATTTATTTCTAAAGAGGTATCGGATTTCTTCCTGAGAATCATACGAGAAACCGTTGAATACAGGGAAAGGAATAATGTCGTTCGAAAAGATTTTATGCAACTACTTCTTGATCTGAAAAATAATGTTGTGGAGACTGGTGGCGAGTATCAACACGATGGAAAAAGTTTAACAATAGACGAATTAGCTGCTCAAGCTTTCCTCTTCCTTGCTGCGGGATTTGAAACCTCATCTACAACAATGACATTTTGCCTTTATGAATTGGCTATCAACCAAGATCTGCAGGAACGAGTTAGGGAGGAAATAAACTCTGTTTTGGAACAACATGGTGGAAAAGTTACCTACGAGGCTATCATGGAAATGAAATATATGGGACAGGTTGTTGAAGGTAGGCTTTAGTTTGGAAGTCTGATTTACTTCTAATATTTGTTATTGATTAAAGTTTGGTTTCCATTCTGTTCATGCAATTCTGATTATTTCCAGTAGCGCACGGTATACTAGAATAGATAGATAGACGACTGTTATGATTATATGATAATTAGTTTAATTAACACATTAGGGAATGTTTGATAAATTAATTTAAATATATTTTTTAGAGACATTGAGGAAGTATCCTCCATTACCAATGTTAAACAGAGTATGCGTAGCCGATTATAAGATACCCAATACAGACACCACTTTAGAAAAAGGAACACTGGTTCTAATACCCATATTGGGATTGCAGAGAGATGAAGAATACTTTCCTGATCCAGAAAGATTTGATCCAGAACGGTTTTCGGAAGAGAATAAACGTAACATACCTCAGTTTAGTTATTTGCCATTTGGAGAAGGACCCCGAGTATGTATTGGTAAGTAACTGATTGCAAGATATTGCTTAATTAATGATAAATCTGGGTAATTTTTAAGGGCTCCGATTTGGAATAATGCAAGCTAAAGTAGGCTTGACAGTTTTACTACAGAACTATGTGTTTACACTAAATAATAAAACTAAAACACCGTTAGAAATGAATCCTAGTAGTATAACGATGTCGGCATTGGGTGATATATGGCTAGATGTCAAGAGAGTTAGTTAATTTGTAATAATTACGGTTAAGTAAGTTGGTTACGTGTTTTTGTAATTAATACAGAGATTTTTGTAAGATGCTCTATATAAATTATAGGGTAACTATAACTTTAGGAAAATAAATAAAGGATTTTCAACCGCTTGCACCTCAACATTTATTTTCTGCTGACTGACTTCCATAAAGCACCCCAAACCGATAGGTGCATCAATTTAAAAGTAAGTTGTTCTTAGAAAAGGTAGTAACATCAAGATTTGCCGGTACTTACAGAAGAGTTTCTCCGTTACCAGAAATATAGTTTTCCTTATGTAGTATTCTTTCTTGTTACATAATGTATGAAACATCTACGCTTGTACTGGGCAAAAGAAATTATTTGTCTTAATAAAGTGAAACAGACGGGGGACAGCGTTAGGTTTTTGACTGCCTGTGGACAAGAATTCTTCGACTGTTTTAATAGATCCATGCCCTATTAGGTACCTTAGATTTTACTTCAAAACTTCGAGAGGGACCTTCTAAATCTAGGTCCAGCTGCAGTAAAAACATGATATAGTAGGAAAGAAAAAAAAATCAAAACTGAAAAAACAATATTGCCTACCTTACAATGTTCCATGCAGACAAGACAGTTTTTTTTCTTTTCACCCTGTTTTGTAATACGAGAATTGTATTTCCGTGATTTTCAAACGTTTTCGTTTCTTATCAAGGAGCTCCCTCATTAATCAGTGGCTAACCCACCATGAAGAATATTCGATATGTAGCTTGTAAACTCCTGATGGATAGACCAATCAGTCAATGTTCTTCAGAGGACATTATTGAGGTCGAAAGAACTTGCTTGCATAAACAAGCAAATCAACAACTATTTATTTTGCATTTATTCAATTTCTCCATTTTCAATCATCAACCTTTTCTCTTTTTCATTATCTTGTGTGTCATTTTCCAATTCCGCTTCAAAAATCACAGAATCAGTTTTCTCACATATCGCATTTGCTTTTTCTAAAGACTGTTTTAACAAAATCAGATGGTTTTCCAGGTGCTCTTCAGTTTCAATTTTGTTTACGATATAATTGTCTAAGGATGCATCCAACAGTGCATTTTGTTGTGGAGTGCCAAACATGACTTCGTAAAGTATTCGCTAGCTTCGTAAGGTGTTCGCTTTATCCCTGTATGAAAACTGCGGTTTTTCATGCTATAAATAATACGAAGAACTTTTACCCAACTGCTACAGTTGCTATCTGACTTCCAAGCTATCAGGCTATCTCGAACGTCTTGATTGGCTCGCTCGACAGAGGCCTGGCCATATTTTAAGATCACTGAGTGGCCCATAT
This sequence comes from Ignelater luminosus, assembly GCA_011009095.1. Lineage (NCBI taxonomy): Eukaryota > Metazoa > Arthropoda > Insecta > Coleoptera > Elateridae > Ignelater > Ignelater luminosus. Next base: position 60,620 of record VTPC01001137.1, read on the forward strand.
CGAGAGGTTTTACCATATTACGGCAGGTGTTGCTAAGTGATGTTTAATTTCTCCATTCTTTTAATTTATTTATTATGGAAATTATCTTTTATAGAGATGAAGTCTGATTATTATGATTTAATTAAATTGTGTGGTTCGAACTATGTTTAAATTAGAAATGTTTCGCCTTACTAAACTAATTTCTTTTAGACCTCAGCTGGAATTTATCAATTTTAAATTACCTTCGATTGGCAATTACAATTCACGTTTTTAGGTGTTTTTGCAGTTTTGAAAGTTTCTTTTTCTATTTAAACGCTTTTTAGGCATTTTGCTAAATTTCTTTTCAGTATTTCTAAAATTTGCTTTACGATTGGAAAACGTAGAGGTTGCTGTCTCGTTGAGGATTTAACGTTTTTTTGAACGGGAAGTCATATAGTCAGCTCTTCTGGTGTGAAGCTCGTGTTTCTGGAAGGAATTTCCTTTCTCGCCAGCACTTGGGGATTTTCGATTAACGCGTCTGGATAGGATGTAGTGCTGGGTGTACTTGTGCTTCTTATTTCTCTAATGATGACTACATTCATTAGTGGAGATACTCATTCTTAGAATTTTTCTTTACAGTTTGTTCGTCTAAGAAGTATCAGAGTTTTGGAGCTTCTTTCTTATTCTACCCGGGAGGCACAAAACTCCGCCTACTGCTTTATCTGCAATTTTTTTGCATATCTGCGGCCGTTTTTGGACGCCGGAATGCAGTCTTTTGACTTAGGTCGAGATTAAGGAAAGCATCCAGCTTTTTCGTGACTTCTACTCTCATTTCATTTTAATTTTATGTTAAGTAATGATTTAATCACCTTCATGTAATAAATTTATTTGATGCTAAATGATTTTGTGTTTTTCAATGTTTTTCATTTTGATCGGTGTAGCTAAATTTTCAATTCTGTCCAGGGTCAAACATTCATGTTGCACTTCATTCTACGTACCAATCTCATTCTTTTGATTGAAAGGATTGGAAATGAACAATATGTTGAACGTTTATAAAGGTTTGTTTAATAAGAATGAAAAATTAAAGCTAAGAAAAATTACAAAATATTACAGTTTTTACGAAAAGTTGTGTTTTTTGAGTACTTTGCGTAAACAATAAATATTTTGAAATTTAAGGTTTTAATTTTTTTGTGTTCCTCATATTCCGAACTTCACATTAGGACCTATAGCGTTCCGGTAGTATTGAGTTTAGTAATTAAGAAAAATTAGGAAAAATTGAAAATTTCTCAGTTTTTCAAAACTTTGACTACGATACGCGAACGGAAGATATTTTTTGATTTCAAAACTCTTTTTTCATTTTGCTTAGCTAAGCAAAGGACAACTTTTTCGGAGTACGTCGATCGAAAAAACACAAAACATAAGTATTTGTTTTCTGTTTGCCACAGCCTTGAGTTTTCAGTTTTAATATTTGTGAGTTGTTTGAACCTGATTTATTAAATGAATTAAGCGATTCTAGTACACGAAGTTTTTTTTTAAACTCTGTGATTTCTACTAATTTAGGGATTTCCCTAGAAAGAGTTATCTCCCATTCCTTTTGTGTATTATAATCAAATTTAGATGTAATAAGAGGTATAAGTATTGCATCCCAGCATGTCGTATCTACTTTCTACGTCTTTAATGCTGCTAAATTTACCGTTATATCGTCAATTAATTTTCTTACAGAATTATGAGAATTTCTAATTAATTGAGGGGTATTTAAGGTGTTATTTACATTATCTTGCACTATGAGCCTAGTATTCTTAAATCCCTTTTGTTAAAGGTCAATTGCTACCTTATAATTCTTACTAGAAATTGTAAGTGACTCTAATGCTTTGCTAGCTTTGCCAATTACACAATATTTCAGATAATGAAACTTGTCTATATCCGTTAAGATATCGTTTTCGTACATAATTTTGTTAAAGCTATGAAAAAATGTGAAATATTTTGAATACAGACCAGAAAATTTTGGCAAGTTTAAAATTGGTAGATTTAATTTAAGATTGTCGTTTTGAATAGAGGCCGCCGATAGTTTAGGCTGGCTAGGTGGTTGGACGTTATTTAGCAGAATCGGACAGTTCCTCGCCGCCGGTTCACCGCCCCCGTTTCATTGCTAGGCCCGGTTCAGCGTCGGCCGTTTCATCGCCGCCGTCAGATTTAATAATAAAGAAATAAGTTTGATGCGTATTATGCTGTGTCAAATAAATAACCGTACTCCTGCCACTAGTTGCTCGTAGTAAGTATTGTGTCTTTTTTGCACCTTCGCAATCCGTCAATTAGCTTCCATATAGTAGGGTGATCGACTCCTAGCTCCGTCTGCATACGTGGATGAGCAGCCTCAGCGTGATTATTGGTGCGATCTTTTTCGTTTAAGCTCTATTATGTAAGTTCCAAACTGTTGGTGGAAATAAACTAGGACGCCTGCCACGGCCAAGTCTATTTGGACGACCAAAATAAGTATTTTCAAACCACCCCAATACCGGCTGTAGTTCAGGTGGAAGTTCATTTGCCAATTCATCCACATATTCATCCAAATTGTTAACAGTAACGAAAGCCAAAGGAAGTACTATTTTGGCTTTTAAAGCGAAATCCGGATCATCGTTGTAAAGCGCCGTGAATCCCATTTCAGCTAAACGTTTTTTCACGTTTTTGGCTAAGTGGAACAAGCACCCGTTGGTAGTCACTTCAGTAAAACATTCCTACATAGCAGCAATTGCTGCCTGTTCAAAATCACATGTGATACACGCTGAATTTAAATTTGGTAGCAAGCCCTTTATTGCTTTGAACATTTGAACGTAGGTTCTGCATTGCTTGTTTCGCAAAAACGTGTAAAATACGGGATGTACATTTCCTAGCTTTTTTGCCATCACAACATAAACCTGGAAAAATAATTTCGGCGAAATGGTAAATGTTCCATAGGCGAACCAATTTTGCGAAGTCTGTAGATGTTGCAGCCAACTTTCTCTTCCAAATATCAAGATTCTCTTACCATCATCTCGTCCGCTGTCGTGTAGTATAAAATTTTCCTCTACTCCTTCATGAGGCCGATATAATTTATACAGATCTGGTATTACTAAGTCTTGTAATACAGCAGCATCCAGAAGTGCAGCATATACTTGATTCATTTTTCGACGAATTGTTTTCTTTAAAGCAGAACTACTGGGAACAGCAGCTTGACCCGCTTGGGATAAGTTGCCCAAGCACTCGTTTATTACTTGAGCTGAGCTTTCTACAGTTGCTTCTGCACGACGTTTAACACTGCCAACTACAGTAGCTACCTCCACACCTACTGCAGAAGCATCATGGGAATGAAAATTCAGCTGCTTTATTGCTTCACCATCTTTAGTATAAAGTCTTACATTGCAACGCCCCATCTGCTCGCACCGCCAAAACCTGACGCTCTTACTGGTTTTATCAGAAACGTATAGGTAATCGTTATGATGATACTTTTTTTCCCTCGTTTGGTCAGAATTTGTACTTCCATATTGTTAACTCGTAGAAGATCAAAGTGAACTAAAAATTAAGTATTTTACGAAGGGTAGCTTATATAGTCAAGTCAGTCACTACTGACAACACTTTCAACAGAAAGGTTCTCGTTGTTTTATTTCTCAGTCAGATCTTAATTTTAAAACTTATTTTCGTTTTCATAAATGGTACTAGTGGTCAAAATATTAGGCTAATAGATCGAAGTGGCAAGTAGGGATTATCACTTTTCTTGGAAATATTCTGCTGCAGGTAGTTATCTTCCCTTTCTTGTTTTTGTGTTCAACAGTGAAAAAGAGATATTAGAGATTAGTTTTGCTGTTGGTGACAACATTTGCAGCGTCGGAGGCCGGCTCATCAACAATCCTAAAATTACTTATCGAACTGTGCAACTTCCTATGTTTAATTTTTATTGTTATGTTTACGTGTGCTTTCGCTGCCGCTCAGTGAGATTCTCATTGCAAGATTACTTCTAGGAATACAACTTCTATTTTGAAATACTAGTATAGAATAACTGAATTTTTATTTTACCATTATGAAGTTAGAAATATTTACAATACATATTCGCATTGCTGTTGGCTTCAAGTTCTTGCATGAGTAAATTATAAAAAATAACGGCAATTAAGCTGCACATTAGATTTATTTTAGTTAGCCTGGAATACGCAGAAGACATTATCTAGAACCGTAAGAAATAGACTGTCTTTACATGAAGAAATAAGAAATGTGAGTAGTCTGAGGCTTAAAAAATATAAGTACAACTGCGTCGATGAAACAGCCGGCGATGAAATGGCCGGTGATGAAATGACCACTGATTTACTTGTAATTTTGTGGCTGATAATTTTACTTCTAAGTGTCAATAGAAGAACAATTAATTCTGACGACGATGTGGCCAGGTTTGTATCTCAATCGAAGAACAATTGCTTCTTAACACCGCTTGAAGAACAATTACTTCGGGCGATAATTGAGCTTATAAAATCCTTGATTTTTCACAATTGAATACCAATTAAGTGAATTATAAGAAATAAATTTATTGCTGAATTTAAAAGAATTAGATGCGAACTTACATAATTGAAAAATCTTAAAAATTAAAAAAAAAGTTACTTTTTTTGTGTAGCTACTGAACGAAATTTATTTACCTAACCTCGATAGGTTAATTAGCGGGTTAAAATTCGGCATACAGATAGCTGTTGCATAATACTTTTACCCTTGAAAGGCTTTTACCTAATTCATTTCTCTTTAGAAACAGATTACCAAAATCTTCTTCTAGATCGTAATGAACAAAATCTACCTATTAAGAAATAAATGTACGCCCAAATAGAAAAGTCAGAAATAGATCAAAATTTAACTACATTGCATCAGCTATTGAAAGTATAGTATCAAGGTCGTCGCCCGCATGAGTGAAAACGAGCTACCCAGTGATGATATATTATGCAATATAATTCCTCAAAAACGTGTTACTTGGTATCCGTTGTTCAGTTATGTTTACAACAATCAAAGCTAGGTAGCCTTGACAACAATCATATCAGAATTACGAAATTTTATCAAAACGAACTGGCAATTGTTAGTAGTGGAGAAATAATTGATAATAAGTGCAGTTTAGACAGGTAAGAATTTTAAATGTTTTATTTTGTTAGGTTATGCTTGTTTAAAACAATATTAGGCATTACGTCATTCATTACGTATAATGAATTAATCATACCTGCTTTCAACAAAATTCGATTTTCATAAATAAAAAGATAAGATATTTTGCGTGTCTCTTTCTATAACTGCGTTTTTATATTGCATATTTATTCTTTTGTTTCTTATTGTGTTTTTATTACATAGATATAAGGAAATAATGTGTAATATTAATTGAAAACGTTTTTTTAGATGATTAACTAGGAATCAAAAATATCAAACAACTCACAGAGTTTTCGTGCTTTTGGACTAAAAAATTATACAACCAAACACTTATGTGGTAGAATAGAATTTCCAATATAAATTTTGGTCCAGCAGTGAAGAAAGTTTGAGTATTAATTAAATTAGCTTTATTATTATCTTTTGCATTAATACTATTTTCTGAAATGTTGCCATTATTCTTGTTTTCTCATTTTTCTTATAAACTATATTCAAATAATACAAAGACTGTGTGTGCTAAACATTCATAATTTAATTTTACAATAATTAACATTTTTAATTCCTTTTACTTACATAATTCCTACTTTTCGTCTAATTACCCTTCCTCCTTTGATTTGCAGGTTTCAAATATGGCAATAATCTCTGATTGTTTCTGTAAGGATATCCTAACCATACTAATAGCATTCACTGTTTGCATCTACGGATATTTTAAATGGGCTTATCAATACTGGAAAAGAAGAGGGATTCCCAATCTAGAGCCGACCATTCCCTTCGGTACATTTGCGAATCCCATATTGAATCCAAAGCCTATTAGTGATCAAACTATGGAACAATACAATATGGCAAAAGCTAAAGGATATAAACATGTTGGATTATTTTCTTTGGTTGCCCCTACTTACATGCCTTTAGATTTAGAATACATAAAAAATATTATGACCAAAGACTTTGATCACTTTATGGATCATGGTTTTTACTATAATGAAAAAGACGATCCTATAGGCGCACACCTTTTTACTAGTGAAGGTGCTAAATGGAGAAACCTTCGAATGAAATTGACGCCAACATTTACATCAGGAAAGATGAAAATGATGTTTCAAACATTAATAGAATGCGGAAAACAGATGAGCGAGTATATGGAAGAGGCTTCTTTGAAAGAAGAGTCGATTGATATTAAGGATATCTCAGGCTGTTTTACAACTGACGTAATTGCTTCTTGTGCTTTTGGAATAGATTGCAACAGCTTCAAAGATAGAAATTCAGATTTTAGAAAACACTTAAAAAGAAATTTTGTTTTTACTATATCTGAAATATTAGGTTCAATGCTTGGATTCACAGCTCCAAATCTGGCAAGAAAATTAGGTATAAGATTTGTTCCTAAAGAAGTATCGGATTTCTTTCTGAGAATCATACGAGAAACTGTCGAATACAGGGAAAAGAATAATGTCGTTCGAAAAGATTTTATGCAACTACTTCTTGATCTGAAAAATAATGTTTTGGAAACTGGTGGAGAGTACCAACACGATGGTAAAAGCTTAAGTATGGACGAATTAGCTGATCAAGCTTTCCTCTTTCTTGCTGCGGGATTCGAAACCTCATCTACAACAATGACATTTTGCCTTTATGAATTGGCTATAAACCAAGATCTACAGGAACGAGTTAGGGAGGAAATAAACTCTGTTTTGGAACAACATGGTGGAAGAGTTACCTACGACGCTATCATGAAAATGAAATATATGGGACAGGTTGTTGAAGGTAGGTTTTAGTTTGCAAGTCTCTGATTTATTTACAATGTTTGTTCTTGAGTAAAGTTTTGTTTTCATTCTGTTCATGCATTTCTTATTATTTGCAGTAATGCACGGTATACTACAATAGATTAATAGACGACTGTCACGATTACATGATAATTAGTTTAATTAATAGATTAGGAATGATTGATAAATTCATTTCAAAATATTTTTTAGAAACATTGAGGAAGTATCCTCCATTACCAATGTTGAACAGAGTATGCGTAGCCGATTATAAGATACCCAATACAGACATCACATTAGAAAAAGGAACACTGGTTCTAATACCCATAGTGGGATTGCAGAGAGATGAAGATTACTTTCCTGATCCTGAAAGATTTGATCCAGAACGGTTTTCGGAAGAGAATAAACGTAACATACCTCAGTTTAGTTATTTGCCATTTGGAGAAGGACCCCGAGCTTGTATTGGTAAGTAACTGATTGCAAGATATTACTTAATTAATTATATATCTGTAACTTTCAAGGGCTCCGATTTGGAATGATGCAAGTTAAAGTTGGCTTGACAGCTTTATTACAGAACTATGTGTTTACACTAAATAATAAAACTAAAACACCGTTAGAAATGAATCCTGCTAGTATAAGTATGGCGGCATTGGGTGATATATGGCTAGATGTCAAGAGAGTTAGTTAATTTGTAATAATTACGGTTAAATAAGTTGGTTACGGGTTTTGTAATTAATACAAATGGATCTCTTCAGAAATTACTGTAATATACTCTATAGATATATAAATTATATGGTAACTAGAACTTAAGGTAAATAAATAAAGAATTTTCAACCGTTTGTAGCTGCATTTTTATTTTATACTGAATGAGTTCCAAAAAGCAGCCCGAGCTGATAGGTGCAGTGGTGTGAAGGTAAGTTGTTCTTAGGAAAGGCAGCAACATAAAGATTTGACGGTCCTTAGTGAAAGATTTCTTGGCTACCAGAAATATAGTTTTTCTTATGCAGTATTCTTTCTTGTTAGGTAATGTATAATACATTTACGCTTGTACTGCATAAAATAAATGACTGTTTATTGTCTTAATAAAGTTAGGGCTTTGGCTACCCGTGGACGAAACTTCTTCAGCTGTCCTAAATTTCAATAGGTCTAGGCCTTACTAGGTATCTTATATTTTACTCCAAAACTACGAGAGAGACATTTTCCATGGGCGCCCACGGAAAACTTAAATCCAGGTCCAGCTGCAGTAAAAACATGATGTAATAGGAAAGAAAAAGGAGCAAGGGCGGAAAAACAATATTACCTACCTTACAATGTGCCATGTAGACAGTAACGCAATGTTTTTGTCGCATCCTGTATTATAATACGGGAATTGTATTTCTGTGATTTTTAAACGTTTCCGTTTCTTACTGACTTGCACACAGTGGTGAATGACTCTTTAAACGAAAGCATGGCTATAAACGTAGAAAGATACAGTTTTAATAAAGCTGCTTAGGGTGAATAAAAAAAAAGAGTAAAAGAAGACATTTGTTCTTTTGTGATAAAGATACTTGTAATACTTACACCAAAAATATACTTTAGACTTTGCAGAGCTAATATTCCACTTGGTTGTCTAGTCCTCAAAGACGTTGAGGTTTTTCATCGAGGTTACAAAAAGCCTGGAAATGTCCGTACAACATCATTAATCGCATAAATGCTTTAATCTATAGTATTTGGGAACATCAAAAGGCAAAACAAATGCTGTACATACCAATCGTTTGGCTCCATATCCTCGGCGAAGTGAAATCGACGGATAAGAACAGGAAGTCCGAATTTCACGTGCAAACGTGCTAACAGTAACAGATGAAACTTCATCATTTTATTTGCGAAATGCCTCTCAGAGGGATGAAAAGCACGTTTTGGCATCGTTCGTGAGCAACAAATAAATCTGTTTGAAGTTCCTAATGTACACTTTCAAGGATTTGAAGATGTCTCTAAAGGCATTGGCATAAATGCTACGCGTCAATCTTAGATGTATTTTCGGCGTATCGCCACATATATAATTTTCGTAGCCTTCTCGAAAATGATGAAATGCCCTCGCCTGGATGTGGGCAACCCAACATACTTATATGCGATTGTGATCTTCCAGCAGGCGCGCTATAATATGTTTTAGAGCGTCGCCAAAAACAATTAACCCCATTATGGGAAATCTACTTCGTTGTCAACTGATTTTCCAATTACCCTTTGATATCGCCGGTGTTGCTTATACTGGTTCGTTTGTACTTAAAGAACGTAAGGATCTCGGTTGTTAAGAACGGAAGCAACATTTTTCAAACAAAATAGACAAAACCTGTACTTATCATGAAAGTTTACACCTGTGTAATAGTTCTGTTTTGGAGGTCTTTGGCAAGCAGGAATTAGGTCCTTCAAGCACCACTGACTTTTCACCCACAAAGAATTCCATACAGGATGTACCCAGACAGAATCAATACTAACCTCTAGAAGGTGGACTAGCTTTAAAAAATTTGAAGGCACGTTTGCCCTTTCTCATCGAATGACCTAGATCTCCTAATGATGATTTAAAAAAAAATAACAATACAAGTTTTTCTGGTATACGGAAATCATAAGACCAAAGAAAAGTGGGAATCATTAAAAACTTCTTTATTTTCTTAATGTTATAAGTACATAATATATAACAGCCGTTTTTGTAGAAATCGACTTACGCACTATTTCACGCATAGGTGAATAAACCACTTATAATGATTTAACTGACTTTCTTTACATCTAGCCATATATCACCCAATACAGACATGACAAGACCATTAGGATTCATCTCTAAAGGTGTTTTAGTTTTGTTATTTAATGTAAACGCATAGTTCTGTAACAAAACTGCCAGGCCAACTTTAGCTTGCATCAATCCAAATCGGAGCCCTTAAAGATTATACAGATTTATAATTAACTAAGCAATATCTAGCAATTAGTTACTTACCAATGCATATTCGGGGTCCTTCTCCAAACGGCAAATAACTAAACTGAGATATGTTACGTTTATTCTCTTCAGAAAATCGTTCTGGGTCAAATCTTTCCGGATCAGGGAAGTAATCTTCATCCCTCTGCAATCCCAAAACGGGTATTAGAACCAGTGTCCCTTTTTCTATTGTAATGTCTGTATCAGGTATTTTATAATCGGCTTTGCATACTCTATTTAAGTTTGATACTGGGGGATACTTTCTCAATGTCTCTGGAAAATATTTCTTGAGTAATCATAAAAATTATTCTTGTAGTACGTAGTACTCTATTGCAGCTATTCACAATAATAATAATACAAAGAAACCGAAAACAAACTTACTCAGTATACTTATTATTAATATTATTATTATTATTATTATTTGTTTGGCTTCGATGTGCGATCTGCTATGTTTTACTAAAAATTACTAACTAGGAACGTACAAGGTTAAACCTACCTTCAATAACCTGCCCCACATATTTCATTTCCGTGACAGCGTCATAGGTAATTTTTCCATCATGCTCTTTCAAGACAGTGTTTATTTCCTCTCTGACTCGTTCCTGTAAGTCCTCATTTACAGCTAGTTCATAAAGGCAAAATGTCATTGTAGTAGAGGAGGTTTCGAATCCAGCAAGAAGAAAGATAAAAGCTTGAGCAGCTAATTCTTCCAAAGTTAAACTTTTGCCATCATGCTGATGCTGCTCGCCAGTTTCTAACACATTATTTTTTAGCTGAAGAAGTAATTGCATAAAATCTTTTCGAACAAAGTTATTTTTCTCTCTATATTCAACAGTTTCAGTTATAATTTTCATGAAGAACTCGGATACATCTTTTGATACTAATGTCACACCTAACTTTCTCGCTAAGTTTGGAAATGAGCTTCCAAATATCATACGTAACAGTTCAGGTGTAGTCAAAACAAAGTTTCTTCTTAAATATTTTCTAAACTCCGAATTTTTATCTTTAAAGCTGTTGCAGTCTAATCCAAAAGCACAAGAAGCAATTACGTCAGTAGTAAAGCAGCTTAAGACATCTTTGATATCAACCGGCTCATCTTTCAAACAAGCTTTTTCCATATAGTCACCCATCTGTTTGCCGCATTCCGTCAACGTGGGAAACATCATTTTCATTTTTCCTGAAGTAAATGTTGGCGTTAATTTCATTCGAAGATTTCTCCATTTAACACCTTCGATATTAAAAAGGTGCGCCCCTAAAGGATCATCTTTTTCATTGTAGTAAATACCGCGATCCATAAAGTGGTCAAAGTCTTTGGTTATAATGTTTTTTATGTATTGTAGATCTATTGGCATGTATGCAGGTTTATGCATAATAAATAATCCAATATGTTTGTAACCTTTCGCTTTAGCGATGTTGTATTGTTTCATAAACTCATCACCGAAGTATTTTTGGTTCAGTATGGGAGTAGGCATATTTCCAAAAGGAATGCTCGGCTCTAAACCAGGAACTCCCTTTCTTTTCCAGTATTGATACGTCCATTTAAAATACGCGTATATACAAACAGTAATTGTTATGAGGAAGATGAGAATATCCGTACAGGCGCAATCAAATATTATTGCCATCGCTGAAATCTGCAAATCAAAAGTGGAAGAATAATTAGACGGAAACGCAAAAATTAAATGATTGAAAATGAGTGAAAATACATAACATAACAGAAAGGTAAGCAAGAATGCTGATGCAGGATTTGATGATATTCCAGAACACGGCATTATTAATTTTTAAGTATTATAATCTAAAACATTTTGCTTATAGTTAGCAGAATGATACGGGTTGATGTACTGAATTACCCCCGTTCGTTAAAAGTAAAGTAGCTGTGTAAACTGTACGGATCTGTAAATGGATTTCTTGCAGAAATGTTAATTATTGATAAAATAAACCGTTAAGTACAAAAAGCATAAAGAATAAATAAAAAAATAACTTTGTGTTTTAGGTTAAGTATAAAAAGCGGTTTCCAACTATTTCAATGTGGTTACCAAAATAAGCACAAAAATGAGAAAATAGGATTATGGCAATATCTCATAAAATCCCATTAACGTAAAATATTAGCGAGGCAAAATTAAAGTTTATTCACTACTTAGTGTGGTAGTTCAGTTAACATAATCTATTTTAAATAATTATACTTTTCTTTAAACGAAAATATTAAAATGTATACCATCTACAAGCAAACTAATCAATATTCAAACCTATTTTGTTGTTGGAATATAATCTAGATGGTAATTCTATTTTTATCACATGAGTGTCTGGTTGTATAATTTTTTAGTCCAAAAGCAAGAAAACTCTGTATGAGTTGTTCAATATTTTTCACTTCTGGTTATCATCTGAAATAGATTTGCATAGATTTACATATTATTTGAATAATGTTGTAATAAAAGCAGAAATAAAAAACTCAGTTACAAACAGGTAATACACACAAACTATCTTATCTTTTATTTACTAAGATAAAATTTTGTACGTAATATTATGTTCTAGGCGTATTATGCTAATGAATACAATTAATAACAAAATAAAAAATAAAAAATCCTAACCTGTTATAAATGCGTTTTAGTTGAAGCTGTCTACGGTGCACTCAATTCTTGATTATTGCTCCACTATTAACAATTGCCACTTATATGCAGCCAATTCATTTTGATAAAATCTAGTAATCTTGATATGATGGTTGTGAACGTAACTGAACGTTGGATACCCAGTAACACGTTTTTGAGGAATTAATATTGCATAATATCTCATCATTCGGTAGCTCGTTTTCATTCAGGCGGCACAACGACCTTGATACTATTCATGCAATAACTGATGCAATGTAATTAAATTTTGTTTTATTTCTGATTTTTCTATTTGAACGTAAATTTCTTAATGGGTAGATTTTGCTCATCATGATCTAGAAGTAGTTATTGGCCATTTCTAACCCAACGTAAGGGTGTATTTCACATATATGCCAAACCGCTATCCCTAAGTTCACAAAATACCAAAAAATCTGAATTTTGAATTTCTTTTTTTAAAACAAATAATATAGTAAATTCTCTAGTTAAAAAAATACAATCATGGCCAAAAAAACAAAATTGTATTTTTCAATTTTAATCTGATTGTCAAAATCGTCATTCGGTAACTGTCCCTCAGCCTACTTTCCATCATTCATACTCTAATAAAAGCCATTTAACTGGCAATATTGCAATGTTGTTGCTTTTCAACAAAGATATATATACAGTGTGTCCAAGAGAAGGATGCCCAGCATGGGGATCTTGGAAACGGTAAGAGATACGGGATCGGTTAAATGGGATGAAAGTTGTTTATTTATAGGACCTCTTTGTTGGCGTTTACAAAATCTAGATATCTTGGATAGTTTCAGAGATACTTAAAAAAAAGTAAATTTCTCAATTTTTGTTATTTTTTTTTCCTTTATTTGAAAAGATATCTGAAAACTAAAATCACTTTTCTATTGCCACTGTTTGTTCTCTATTAAAATACACTAACAAAATTTTTGTACAGCGTTTCGGTTTCGAGTAACCATCATCAACCTCATCTTTTTAAATATGTGGAAAAACAATTAAAAATTGTTTTGGATAGCTCTTGTTGTCACAATTCTAATGATGTAAGCATGATAGGGTTATTTTGATTTTTTATGCCTTAAACTAATGCATTCTGTAGTACCCTGGCTTGCACCATCACCTGATCTAACACCGTTAGATTTCTTTCCTCTGGGGTTATGTCAAGAGTCATGTGTTCAACCAAAATTTTAAAGATGAACAGCAATTATTACAGTTGGTCACAGCAGCGTTCAACACAAAAACATCAAAACCAAAATAACCCTATCATGTTTACATCATTAGAATTGTGACAAAAGCTATTCAAAACAATTTTTAATTGTTTTTCCGCCTATTTAAGAAAATGAGGTTGATGATAGTCATTCGAAACCGAAACGTTGTACACAAATTTTGTTAGCGCATTTCAAACTGCATCCCCAAGTTGTAACGTCATTCAGGTAACTGCTAAAATATTCCATATTTACCCCCGCTTAGGATGCGAAAGGGGTGATTAAGCATTTGTTTCATAGTTGAGTAGTGTACGCCTGTCGTGAATGTAAAGGTAAGTTTGCAATCAATTTTACAAGTATTTTATTAAATCAAATTAAATATTGCTAAGTTAGTGCGTACCTTTATTTGCGATCAATTCGGTAACGCATTTTATTTTAAAATTCCACAATTTAAACTAATTATAGACAATAAAAGTTAAAGAATACAACAGCACTAACCTAACCTAAAATGTATAGTCTTGGCGGTAAATTCAAATTTGTTATAAATTGTTTTAATGAAATTTTGTTATTTCGGTTACAGTCGTTTCGGTAACAGCATCAAAATATTTGTGTCGTTACCGAAATGATACAAATTTTGTTTTAGGCCATCTATCTTGAATAATAAATACGCAGAACTTAAAAAAATGTTTAAAAAGAGACCGTGAAGAAGCAGCCGTCGCAAGCGACGCAAGAAAGAAAAGAAAAATCAGATATCCCAAACATAAATCTTCAATCGGATACTTCTTTGGAACTAATACAATTACTTAATCAAAAAGAAGATATTGAAAATAAAATTACAAAACTTCAGAATCAAAATGCTACTTTAGCGGTGAAAGAAATAGAAAATAATATTGACAAGAATACCCCTAAGACTTTTAGCTGTAGTAGTTTATTTGAAAATAACTCTAAGATGACTGAAAGTAGTTATAAAATAAGTACAAGAAAAGGTGTTAGTAAGCTTGAGAATGGGAATAACGCCACAACGATTACGGTAAGTGATAAGATATTTAAAAATAATTCTGAAGAAGCCAAAAAGAATACAACAGAAAATAAAACACCAACTAAATTATCAAGGGTAAAAAATTTAGTCAATCGAATGCACATAAAAATAAAAAAGATAGTAACAACAAAGAAAGGGAAAATATACGAGATAGGGTTAGAAAACACAGAGCGAATCTGTCAGAAAAAAACTTAACAAAAAAGAAGAAAAGATCGTGAGAGATATAAAAAGAAGACAGAACAAGGTTTAATTAAATCCGTTAAAGATTTAACTGTACGGCAACAACAGAAAAAAAAGGAGGAATTGAAGAGAAGCAAGTAAGCGATACAAACGCAACAATTTCTTGAATGTAACACACCCCCTAATTCTCCACGAGTCAAAGAAGACGGAGATGTAGAAATAACATTAAATAACAACAAAAAGAACAGTGGTAGAAGGAAAGTTAAATCAAACAGGTCACAATGGTTTATAGGAAACTAATTAAATCTCAAAAAGAAAAGAAAAAATTAAAAACAGCTCTAGAGAAATACAAGAAAAGGGTTTACAGGAACCGCACGTCCAAAGATACTAACTCGCAAAACTTCAAGGTTAAGCAAATAACCAAAGGTTTGCCTGTAACGTCTCAGGTTAAAAGAAAACTATTTCTTAGTGAGACTCTCTTTACCCAAATAAAAGAAAATGGCCTTCAAATAAAAATACAGGAGGAGAAACATGTCTTATCCAAAGTGGTAAGTGGGAGCCTTTTTCGAAAATACAACTTGGTTATCGACATTGATACTATACAGACTAGAAAAAAAGTATTCAGAAAAATCAAAATTAAATCAGAGAAAAAAAAACAAAATAGTAAAAAAACTTGCGAAATAATGACAGAAGTTAAAAAGTTTTTACAAAGAGATGAAAACTCGAAAATGTGTCTTGGTAAAAAAGATTTTGTCATCAGAAATAAAATAGAAAAGCCGAAAAGGATTCTGCTGCACTCCTTAAAAACTTTGTATCACATTTAGTCCAGTCAATGAATGCCCAAAAGCGGATTGTAGAGGACATGGAAAGGGAGAGAATTTTTCTCTTAAGGAATGTGTTGGGGGTAGTAAGGAGGCAAAGATACTAAAAGTCCCCGCCCCTAACCCTGCTGCTTCAGGGGGGAGGAGGGTGGAAAAGTCTCTCTTTTCGGTGTCTTGCTTATAACTCGGAAACGGTGCGTCGTACGGTAAGAAGTATTCCCTACAAACTAAAAGGTAATTAAATTTCCTACGAGACTGTCTATATTTATTTTCTTTCTATGTGTTACAGTTTCCGCGATATTTGCCAGTGAAGATCGATAATTTTCGAAAAACTTTTTTTTGCTTCACATTTTTCGTCAAACTTGTTCTTCTAACTCCTCGGTCTTATGTTTTACAGAAAAGGTGTCAGATAGAAAGTTGTAGAGCATCTTTCTCGGTGTGTTAAATATGACAGAAAGCTTTGTTACATTTATGCTTTTGCAATAACTTATTTAAATTATGGAATCAAATGTTTTTGTACGCGTACTTTTCACGTAAAATGTATTGTTAAGAATTATGATTCTGATAGTTACTCCTTATCAAACCATTGTTGCAGGACATGTTTGTCAAAAAGCATGAAATGCTTGTAGATTTAGGCTTATATGTTGCTCTGTTAACAAGTAGCTTATGTTTAAATCCAATAAACTCTATGTATAATTGCAACTGCAAGCTGTGTAAAGTTTTATTCTTATTAACAGAGGAAGATTTAGTACCAGAAATCATTTCGGTAACACAAGAATACAAAATGGTCTACTAGAAGGAAAAAGCAACTGATCCTTATGGAAATACAAGGTAATCTTTTGACTTCGTAGCATTCCTGATGCACTTGCGTTGTGGAGGGAAATACGCAAAGTCCTAAACCAGCAGGCTTGAGTACTACAGCCCAAGAAAAGGCCTATTATGATAAAAATGTAGCTTCAATAAAAGTGACGGCGGTGCTTTATAAGTTCTTACCACAAACATGACTGAAAAGACTTTAAAATTAGTCGTGCGGTTTCAGTCTTCTTCTGAACTTTGGAACGAGTTGAGTCGTTTATTTGATAGAAATACAGAAGATAAAGTTTTTGACTTATGTAGCCAGTTTTTCAGTAACAAAATAGAGGCTGGATATAATATTTCCAGTCTCACATGAAAACTGTTAAATTTATAGAGTGATCTAAAAATAGAATTAGCTACCTTTACCTTGCCTGATCTCTTTTTGATTTGTAAAATTATTGATTGTTTGCCAGAGAAATATTTTTTCTTCAAAACCTTCTTGGTTGATGATAGCCAAAGCTGTTAGAACTCTGGACATCTTGACATCTCAACTTTGTATGTATGAAGAAAGTCTACCAGACAAGGAAGGCTCTCAATAAGAGGTTCTTTTAGCTAAAAATTAAAAAAGGCCAAGAACACAAGTTTAATAAAACATGCAAACGTAAAAATCATAAAATCTCATAATGTTTCAAGTGGAAAAAAAATGGAAAACCATCAGTAACCAAATCAATTAAATATGAAAGCTAGAAGGATGCCAATGTCATTCTTGTTGCTGCACATAGTTAGTTGTGTTTTAAACTCCGAATGTGATAAAGAAAGCAGGTACGTAGACAATGGTGCAACAGACCAGATTTCAAATAGAAAAGACCTAACATTGTTTAAAACTACTCATTCTGTTACCACTGCCAATGGTGACTTTGTGCATGCTCTAGACAAAGGCAATATTGATGTTAAAGCATCTGTAAATAGTAAGTAGGAAAATTTAACTCTCACTGACGTTTGTATGATCTAGATATAAAGAAAATTATTTTTGTTCTTGTCGCTCAAGATTATCAACCTGATGGTAAATTTATTTCTCCTTCTAAGGATTGCAAGTTGAGAATAAGGGGACAGATCCAACCAATTGGCATTAGAAGCCCTTTTGATGGATTATATAAATTGGCCATAAGGAATGTCAAACCTGAAGCTTCTATAGATGTAGTGTCCAGTACTAGTAATTTGTTACAGGTATACCATGAGCGAGTGGGTACCAAAACAAACATCATGCGAAGGCTACAATAAAGAACAAACTTGAAATTTATGTGCTTTTGGACAGTGAGCTATGTGAAGCTTGTATCTTTAGTAAATCTCATCGTTTAAGACAGAAACCTACTAAAGCAGGAGACCTTGTGACGACTGCGTCTGTGGACCCTTTCAAACCTCTAGATATGGATATGAATACTTTGTCGTATTAAAAAATAAATTTACCAGATTCCGCTATGTATATTTTATAGCACAAAAATCTGAAGTCTTAGAAAAGTTGAAACTAATGCTTGCTCAGGCAGAAAATACCGGCCGTGTTATAAAGGAATTGTTGAGTGATAACGGCGGAGAATTTGATAACCGTGCTGTTAGACAGATTCTTCAGCAAAAGGAAATTAATCAGAGACCCATAATGGTCTACACATTCCAACAAAATCCTAGTGAGCGTAAAAATCGTACTATTTTAAAAGCTTATCGTACTATGATGCATGATTTAAAACAGTTCTTATGGGCTGAATTAATAAACGCTGCTACGCATGTACTTAATGGAATTGATTCAACTAATATCAATAAAAAAGCTCTATTTGAATTGTGGTATGGTAAAAAGCCCTACATTAAGCATCTCAGAATTATTAATTATAACTGTTCTGCTCATGTGCCCAAAGCAAGCAGAAAAAAAATGGATTCCAAAGCTATCAACGGAACTTTAATCGGATACGCTATTGATGGATACAGAATCTGATCTCCAGAAAGAAACTTACTCAACAGAAGTCGTAACATTGTTTTTGATAAAAAGCCAAACTCTTCGGAGTGTGAACCTGTAAATTTGAACTTACCTTAAGATGTGGCATCAAATCCAGAAGAATTACAAGAAAATCAAAATGAAGCTGGTGAAAATAAACTAGATTTAGATATTGAGGTTCAAGATAGTTTTGGAGATACAATTATATTAAATGTCAAAGTTTCGTTACTTGATAGACGTAAACTAAAGCGTAATATTTTGTCATGTACAGCGATACTGTTTTGAGTGATTATGTTATACCATCAACTTATGCTGAAGCTATGCAGAGTAAAGATAGTTGCCAGCAGCTCAACTTTAAAAGTGCAATTCTTGTGTAGATCTTCGAAGAGCATGATATACTTATGGTCTATTTTTAAACGTTTTAGCGACTCTACTACTGCTCAATGTATCAAAAGCTTTCTCCTAGTTCACGAACGCTATAGCTAATGAGAGATTACTTTCTATCGATTTTTGTATTACTTTTTTTACTGTATGTATATGCTCTATTGTGCCCTTTTCGAAAACCTACCTGTTCATTTGGTTGAGAGGAGTCTAGTTTACTGCTTAATATATTGGTTATTATAGCGAAGAACAGCGTATGTCCAGGTTTCCAAAATTATTCTTTGATCTAGCATCTGTTAAATCATATCTGCAGAGCTTCCAGTAATGTGCTGTTCTCGCCTTTTAATAGCTCTATTACGGCTTCATCTTTACTGGGCGCTTTATGGTTCTCTATCTGCCTTATTGCTTTCTTTATTTTATACTTGCTTATTTCTGGTAGGTCTTCTGTGAAATGTTTTGACAATTTTGCTCTTCTATCGACAGGGAGTTGGGTTCTAGTCTTTTGAGGATTGTAAAGCGTTTGATAAAAATTCTTAACCACCTTCAGAATTTCATCTCGTTTAGTAACTGTTCTTCCATCTATTGTATTTCTATATCTGCTACTATTTTTGTTTTCCAAACACTTTGCCTCTCCTATTCTGCTCTGTGCTTTCCTTGATCTTCTTCGTATTGTATGTTCTATTGTCTTTTCTGATTTTTTTTTCTTATCCGCTTATCGATCACTTCTAGATCATTTCTTCCTTCTGCTGTTTTACTTTTTCTGAATTCATATCTTTTCTTTATCAGGTTTTTTGTGCCTTGAGTTAGTTTGCTTGTGTTTTCTTTTATTTTTACCTAGTATCTTTCTAGCTGCTGTGATGATACTCCTTTTTATGTGTTTGTTTAGATCGCTTTCCGTATCTGTATCAAAATTTATACACTCCTGCATTTGACGCCTTCTTTCTCCTACATATACTGCTCTCATCATTGATTTCTCTAGTTTCCAGGTATTAATACTGGTGACTTTCTGGTGACAGAGTTTCATTCTTTCTAGCTTGGTATCAATTCTTATTTCAACCCACACCGTTGCTAGCTGATTGATTACTGTTACGTTCTATATGATTCCGCGATTGTTGGAAATCATATAATCAATTTGATTTTTCGACGAACACTTATTTCACCATTTTGAATTCTACCTATTTTAGCATTGAAGTCACCAATTATCATAGTATAATGCGTTTTGTCGCTCTTCATTGCTGTTTCAATGTCGTCATATAATTCAACTGCGGACACATCGTAAGCTTGAATGATCTTAATTTTATATCTTCGATTTAAGCGAATGATGGTATATATTACTCTTTCAGAGATTGATTCGAATTTACAGAGATTAGGTATTCATTTCTTATTTATCATTATGGCTGCGCTGTTTCCGCTGTAGAACATCATGTTTCCACTTCTGGGTGCTATCAAATCCTAAACTCTTCTGCGGGTCTCACTTAACCCAATAACATCCCATTTAATCCGGCTGGGAGCGTTTTCAAGTTCAAACAGGCGATTTTCTCTTGCAATTGATTGTACGTTATAGTATGTTAGAATGTGTAGTCTTTTGCATTCCGACAGATTTTTCAATTTCGTGTCTCTCCCAGAATCCACGAAACAGGCTGGCTTGCCAGTGTACTATTGCAAGCACTTTCCTCAACCTATTTGGGGCATATAAGTTTTGTAAATTGACGTTACCATTATGAAGGGTAGTTGGACGTTAAAACGCAACGCTTGCTGGATGTGTTGGCGAGTTTATCATCCAGCCCGTCCTAACTTGGAGAACAGTTGCTATTGCAGTCGCTCATTCTGAGTCAGACACTGCTTGCTAGTTTTGGTCCGCTCCGGGTATTTGATTTCCCCGGTACCACCCATATCTGGGAGGCTTCACCTGGGGAAGTGCCCGATGGAAGACTAGCAACTCCACATTGGACAAGTTTCTATCATCCAACAATTTAAAAAAATTTAAGTCTCTAGATCAAAATAACCTGGTAAACTAATCAGCCATCACCAGCGCATTTTATTATCCAACATACGCTGAAATCCCGTCCTACAGGAAATTCCACAGTTCTCACTGCAACCCTACTCGAACAACTCCAACGGGTTTATGAAAAGAAGCCGTCGCTCAAGACTAGGGACCAAAACCAAAATCCTAAAACTCGAACACTCCACAGTTAATGTAAGAGTGGAACTGTAAATACAGGTGTAAAGGTAAATAAATATGGTAGATGAATGACCTAAGGTTCACAAATAAATATAAACAGGTTGGCAGGAAGACTGTAAATGCAGTAAGCGTATCTAAGGATCGACTCATTACCCAGGAGCATAAAAAGGTATACAAACAAATTTATTAAAAAATACAGAAAATACGAACTAACCCTCAGGAAAGACAGAACAACTCCGTGCCCTTAAATCTAAGAAAAAACATAAAAAAGAACTAATACTTGCTTAGCAAAACCCACCTAAAACTGTAAAAAATTTGAATAAATGAAAAATAACACCTGCAACAGCAAGTAGAGGAGCTACAAAGAGAGCAACTTCATCTTAAATACCTACCTACTTCTTCTCGGAATCAAAACTACGGAACCTCTCAGTTCCTTACCAACGAAATAGCAATACTTAAACATTCCATTACAGAATTAAACTCGGAAGTAACACATTTCTAACCCCTACATCGCCGAGTCAAAACTCAGAACCTCCCAGTTCCTTACCAATGCTAAACAGCATCACAACCGATATCATACTACATCATCATAAACACTAATCATGCTCAACGCAAGCATGCACTCGGCCTGCACCGATAGAAGTATAGGTACCTACACTGCAAAATCGAATAACCTCCCTCTCTTAACCATATTTGGAAAACCAATCTCTGATACTTAAGTAACAAAAAAATTCAAACCAGAAAACCTTTTTCTGACATATTAAAAGGTATCTCTATTTCAGCTCAGCGCTGAACCTAAATTCTTCTACAATTCACTCAAGCTAGAAGAAAGCCAATTGACTTGGTCACAACCGAATCAAAACAAATCGCTGAGAAACCACCTTACAAGAGCCACTCCAAAACAAAAATTAAAAAAACAAAAGTAAAAAACAAAAACCTAAATCAAAACAGGATTTAACAAATTCTCTTATTGAAAAAAAGTTAACACAAAGATATCGTTAGAAGTCCTGAAATAAATATAAAGCGCATCTTTAGCAAACTCGATAGTGATGTTCGTTGAAGTGGCCACTGCGTCGCCCAACTAAACTCAACATGACGAAACTATCTTGCAGGCCGACATTCTCTTATAGGTTGAAGGTTCCTTATATAGTATCTCCCCAAGTAAGTACTTACCAGCTAAACTGACCCAATTATACACCAAGAGATTAGTAACCTGGTGTATTACATAATCGTCGTACCTGGAAACATGGAAGCTATAAAACTGGCGCAAGGCACGAGAAGGAGCAAAGCTCCTTTTGAAGACATGTTCTACTCTGCAAGTAGAAGACATTTCCAGAATATTTTTTATATAGGAGGGATTATTCAAAATCGGGGTGATGGAACTACAACCTACTTGTTGGATCTGGTAGGTAAAAAGGTTTTAGCACCACAAGACGACTTTTTGGGCACAACAGGTTTTTTTGGTAACGAGGACTCTAGGCAACGACGGTGCAGGGTTACTTGATAGTTTTTATAAAAAGATCGAACCGTCCCTAACCACCTTTTCCAATTCCCTTTGTCCGTGGTCACTACCACTCTCGGATAAGCAGTTTGAACAGAAACTGGAATCCGTCGAGGTTGAGAGGAAAACGGCTGATGTGACCTAGGGTATTACTTGGAGGTTACTTTTCGAAAACCACACCTAAAACGAAATTTCCGTCTGGGTCGACGACGAAGTGATAACCCTGTTGGTAACAATTCTAACACCTACGCCCTGGTGAAAGCCTCGTCCGTGTAAGGACCCCTACACTACTACTCTCGACATTCCTATTACTGATCTATATAATCTATCTATCAATCTAAGGAAGCAACAAACCCTGGAATTGATATATTGCAGAACTGAAGAATGGTACTTAGGTTGCTTTATCAGAGGAAACTGGACCGTACCCACCAGAAATGAACCGACTAGAATCTTCGATTTTCTGAAGTCTCAGAAAAAGTGATGAGACAGGATGGGATGAGACAGACAAACGCTTCAACTAGACTATTTTTCTAGTTGCCTTACTTTCTGTAACCACTTCCGCTTCTGTGGTAGAAATAGACACAGATAGCTGCCTTTGACTGAGCCAAGAAATTGCTTCACCGCCATAAATGCAAATTACGCCTAAAGTTGATCTTCTGGTAGCTTCATCATCTCCATGATCAGCATCACTAAAAGATTCAACAATGCCTGGTTTATATTTACGTTTATACAAAAGACCAAGCATAGCAGTTCCAATTAAATTGCGAAATATTCTCTTAACCTGCATCCAGTCCATCCATGTAGGATTTTCTAAAGTTCTAAAGGCTACATTAACGGCGTGGGCAATACCAGGCCTTGTTTCTGTCATACGATGAATTAAGATACCAACTGCTTGTCTGTAAGAAAAATATTCTTACTTTTCATTTACTTTCTCCTGAATGTGCAGTCTTTTATTATTGGTGTAACGGCCAGTCATGACTCCTTCACATCAAATTTTTGTAAAATCTTGTTGGTATAAGAGCATTGAAAAACCTTTATTAAACCATCTTTAACTCGTTGAATTTCTAGTTCGAGGTAGTAGGAGGCTGGTTTAAAAGTTAAATCAAACTCGCGTCGTTTAGATCCTTGATAAATTTATTTATCATTGCTTCACTTGTAGAAGCTACTAGGCCAACATATACAAGGGTTGCTATTTATATTTCTGGCCTTGGCAACACTGACTGTTTCCAGGCGTCAGCTGACATTTCCGGTGTAAACTTTACATTGTTGAACATAACCTCAACCACAACATTTTGTCATTTGAGTGCGATTAGTGTTGTTTGCAGTTAATTGAAAAGTGCAATCCCTAGTAAAAAATGGAATTCACCCGTGAACACTTTCGTGCAATTATTTTTCATAACTTTTGACGTGGATTATCACCACAAGAGTGCATCAATGAACTTAATACATTATATAGCGATGAAGCTCCATTCTACAGCACTGTGAAAAACTGGTAGCATGAATTCAAACGTGGCCAATGTTCAGTCCAGGACGAAATCCGTGAAGGCCGTCCAAAATCTGTCGTTGTGCCTGAAAACATCGATGCTGTGCGTTAACTGATTAAACAAGATCGTCATGTGACATACCGTGAGATGGAGGCATCTTTGGGCATTAGTATGACTAGCATCAACAAGATATTACATGATCATTTGGCCGTAAAAAAAATGGTACACAACCATTTGCTTGCCAGAAGTCATTGGAGAAATTCGGAAAACTTCAAAGAAGAGCCGAATCATTCTTCATCATGACAATGCAAGCTCTCACACCGCTGCTCAAACAATTGAATATTTAACCAGCCAGAAGATCGAGTTGATGGGCCATCCACCATACAGCCCTGATTTGGCACCCAATGACTTCTTTTTATTCCCGTACATCAAAAACAAACTGCGTGGTCAACGATTTTCAACACCAGAAGAAGCCGTTTTTGGTTTCAAAACGCATATTTTGGAGCTACCTCAAACAGAGTGGAAAAAGTGCTTCGAAAATTGGTTCAAACGCATGGAAAAGTGTATCAATCTTAATGGAGAATATTTTGAAAAACAATAAAACTAGTTTCGATCATAAATACTTGTTTTTTTATTGTTAGGCCAGAAATATAAATATCAACCCTCGTATTGATAAAATGATTTTATCTCTCTTCTTCTTTAATGTGTATGGATCAGCCTAACTGCGAAATTCCAATTTGATTAAGTAATTCTCAAATTGTTAGTTCCAACACCTGGAGGATTGCTTTAATCGGTACATTCTTTTTTTTAAAGAACGAACTATAAATTTATTTATTATTGTTCGTAACACAATTTTATCATTTGAAGCTATGCTAATTAGAGCTCTTACAGTAAACAGTTTTGCCACTGAACAAAAAATTTGTTCAAGTCTACATCCTACACTCTACAAGCCAGGCTTTAAATCTGTCAACTGTACCATTCGGGTTGCTTTTAACTCTAAAAACCAATTCGCATGAAATTACTTTCTTGTTCAGGGGTAGTTTTTATAATGTCCAGACTTTGCTTTTTATCAGTGACTTTGTTTTAAGGTTTACAGCCTTTTTCCATTTACAACTATCTTCACCCTGCATAGATTCAGCATAAGTTGATGGTACAACATGATCACTCAAAATGGAATCGCTGTACACATGACAGAATCATTATACTTTTCAGGACGCTTTAGTTAAACATAAAAAAATATATTTAATACATGCAAGAAAAACATAAAAATGCATACAAACCCTAGCCCTAATAATTAACATAACAGACTTAGAGATTAGGTAAGTGTAAAGAAGTATATTTTCTAATTTGTCTTTAAAAGCGTTAAAAAAAGTCTGACGTGAGCAAAATTTTCCCAAAAATTGTGCAATTTTATGTGGAGTGATTCAAACAGACTGTATGACAATGCTCTAATTTTGCTCGTTTAATGATATACTGTTGCTCAAGTGGTATAATAAAGCACTTACTGATAAAATGTAAGTACCAAATTGATGATCACCCAGTTAGACTTATTTTTCATACCTTATAAGGAATTTATTTTAATCTCAAAAATCAGTAATGTTATGAAATAGATAATTAAGACAAGTACATGTTAAGTAAGAACGAAAACAGTATCAAACGTAATATACGAGTATAAGATTACCAATACAGAATTAGGTAGCCTAAGATAATATTGTATTACAAATACTTAAGACTAACATTGGTAGTTCAATCCTATTTATTTTCTTTAATAACTTAAAATAGAACCTTATAATTTACCACACCTTGTTACTCGCCTCCTTACATAATTACATTACTTTCTTAGGTAGGTATACATAGTTACATAATGCAGTAGTGTAACAATCAAATCAGAGAACCACACAAACTTAACTCAAAACAATGAATGAATTGATCCAAGAAATAATGTTAAATCTTTTCCGCTACTAACCAAACACCTGTTTTTACCGACAGGATAAAACTCTTGGGATCGAAACAAAGCGGAACCTCTGTTTTTGGATGTAACGTAAATTTGAAATGTCTCAATAATGTTGTTAAGCCGACTTTAGTTTGCATCACACCAAATCTGTAAGCTGTAGAGGACAAGATAAAGAAATTTAGTCACATGTAATTACAAGTTAAATGTATAGTACATACCAATGCAGGTGCGAGGTCCATCGCCAAATGGTGTCCACGCAGCAGCATGTCGCTTAGCCTTATTTTCTTCAGAAAATCTTTCAGGATCGAATTTGTCCGGATCAGAATAATACTCAGGATCGTTCTGAATTCCAAGTACTGGTATGAAAACCGACGATCCTTTTTTCAAAACAATATTTGTTCCAGGCACTTTATAAGTTTTTGTACATTCTCTGTTATGAACAGGAACTGGTGGATATTTCCTCAGAGTTTCTGAAATTGATTTATTTTATTAGTAAAGATTTAGAGTCCTCTGATTATTGAAATTGTGATTAAAAAGTAAGTGTGTTATCATCAACTTTATAGGAATTTATTGTGGAGTTACTAACCATTGATACATTTTTCCATGTATGTTAATTCTGTTAGCGCATCATACGAAAGTTTTCCATTGTACTTGTCTAAAAGCATTATGATTTCTTCACGTACTTTATCTTGGAACTTTGGATTTTGTACTAATTCATACAAACAAAACGTTGTGGTCGTTGAAGAAGTTTCAAAACCAGCAGCAAAGAAAACAAACGCTTGAGCTGTCAATTCGTTCATTGTCAATGACGATCCCTTATTATTATTATTATTATTATTATTATTATTATTATTATTTTTATTATTATTATTATTATTATTATTATTATTATTATTATTATTATTATTAT
>VTPC01001137.1:87451-106341 GCA_011009095.1 Ignelater luminosus
TTATTATTATTATTATTATTATTATTATTATTATTATTATTATTATTATCATCGTTAATATTTCCATTCAGTTGCATTTCATTTTTTAGATTCCCTATATAATTTTCTTTTATTTTAACATTGTTTTTCAATTGAATCAGTAAATGCATAAAATCTTTTCTTACAACATCGTTTTTCTCCCTGTAATTTACAGTTTCTCGTACAGTATTCATAAAAAAATTGGTAAGATCTGTTGGGAGCTGTCGCATTCTAAGATACTTAAGTAAATTTGGCAAAGTAAACGATATCAATCTAAGCAAAGCTTGCCTTACCGTTAAATCAAATATTCTTCTACCGTGCTCCCTAAATTCTGAATTTGGATCTTCCAAACAGTTACACGTGATTCCAAAAGCACAGGATGCAATTACATCTGTTGTAAACCTTGCTACAACGTCTTTAATATCTATCGGCTGTTTTGCTTTAATACAATTATTTATTACCGGTAGCAAATTATCAGAACAATCTGCTAAAGTATGAAACATCATCTTCATTTTACCTGAAGTAAAAGCTGGCGTCAGTTTTGCTCGGAGACTTCTCCATCTTATACCTTTTAGAGAAAATAAGTTCGCTGTTAAAGGATCGTTTTCTTCATTAACTGTCATTAAATGATTTGTAAAATGCATAAAATCCTTTGTAAGTATCGCCTTTACTAAATCCAAGTCGACTGGTATAAAAATCGGTCTGAACAGAAAGTAATAACCTCCAAATTTTCTTCCTTTACTTTTAATATCATCATATACGTTTTTAATGTCAACACCTACACCTACTCTTTGTAAAAGTAAATCTTTTGCGTTACCAAACGGTATGGCTGGTTTCGGTGTATAAACACCCTGCAGTTTCCAGTAATCAAACGACCACTTCAAAAAAAACACAATAATTGCAAAAATTGAAACTGCAACTGCTAAAATATCCATGTAGATACTTCCGGTTAAAACAGCCATTATTCAAAATTAATATTAAGAAAGGTATGCAGGAAAAATAAGCACCAGTATAATTTGGTTTACGTTATCACTTATCAATAATAAACTGCGTCTTTTACGCAGCTTATACCTTTTTATAATTTTGAATGCCCTTATCACAGTTCTAATATTTCGTAACAAACGTTGAAATTCTTTAGGATGGTTAACTGTGTAGGTTGCCACTTGATACTTCTAATTGAATTACTTAATACTGCAATTTGATTGTTCTGATTCAAAGATAAAGTTTATTGTCTGAAACTATAAGTTTTTAAAAATAAAACAAAACACTTATGAATAAACCTAAATACATGAATTTTGTGACAAGAATGAGAACCTTTTTAGGTAATAATACATTAAGGATAATGACGCCATTGTCTATTAGTTTTCTTAAGAAATTTGGGCCAACTACATACTTTTTGTTTAACAGATTATACTTTATAAAGATTTTATTGTTATCTCAATCACTTGTTTGTTGCGTGCGTTTTGAAATATCATATACGCAACGATAAATACAGTTTACACCACGAAAGAAAAGTCTGCGTCATAAATCACTTCCATAAGAAAACTGACACAAGTCAAAACTATAACTTTTAAGGAGAATGAATTTAAGTTTTTGTTGAAAAAGAAACTTTATTTTTAATTGTGATATTTTTCCGAATATTTGTCATTAGAAATTTTGACTATGTTTTTATTTAAATAGTATAAATAAAACTATATTGTCTACAGAAAACAAAACACGATACACAACGAAAAACTGGGAAGAACACACGACTTACCTGTAGGAAGTTCGTTCTTTATTGTATGAGATAACTCGTTCAGTATACACTGAATTCATCATTACAGCAATTTTAATCTTACCTAGCCTCTAACAGATAATAACCAGTGTTACATTATAATAATAAATAATTAACTAATAACAAAAATTAATAATAACTTATGAACATCAGTCATCAGCATCACATAAAGTTTTTAAAAACCCTCTCTTCTTTTCAAGTAGCCTGTTATAAAATTTTGCAAAATTTTTGATTTCTTTGTCCAACCTACTGTGTTTTGAATTTGATCTATACATAACCCTTTTCTATAAGCGTGCCTTGTACTATGAGATTTAAACACCCCTCTGTTTATACCACCAATTTTCATAAAATCTTTAATCCACCGACTTATAGACTGTGTGGAGGCCCTGTGATGAGGTTTACGAAACGTTAAAATTAAGTATTCTTCATTTTTTCTCATTGATTTAGAGACCTTTAAGTATCTAAGTAACGTTCTAACTACGCATAATTCAGAATGCTTCTCAAATCTTTCAAATTCTAATATTAGCTGCTCTCGATATAATTAACTTGAGGTTTTCAATATACCTACAATAAAAATCTGAATGCCCTCTTCAATTGACACAATGTTTTTAATATTAATTTTGGATATAGTTTGAACTCTCTGACCTGAAGCTAGAACCATTAGTATTACGAGCTTTTAAACTAATTTCTCCGTGGATAAACCTCCTAGGACAGTAGTTCTTAACCTTTTAGTGATGAGGGACCATTTGACTAAACTTTTGTCTTGCCATGAACCACCAACTGTTTGGCAGTGATATAAATTATTATAAGGTTGTTCTATAAATAAAACACGTATAAAATTTTACATTAATTATATAATTTTAGTGCGATTTCTGTGACTGCATACTGTTTACCAACTGCTGAATCCTTGCTTCAATGCTACTCAAAGCCAAACGCATGTGGGCACTAGCATTGAAACGATTTAGATGTTTATTTTTAATTATCAAAGGCGCCGAGAATCCCCGGTTGCCTAAGTATATGGTTGAAAATAAAGTAAGGCAGTGTAAAGCAATTTCTCGAATTTTAGGGAAAGAAATTGCTTTTTGGCTCCAACAATCTTTAAGTTTAATTCCTGCCTCGAAAGTATCTTTGCAGTTACTATCATCTTGCATTTGAATTAACTCCCCAGCAAACACAATTATATCGTAGCGATATCAGTGCGAGTTTATCTGTGTACGAACTTGATTAATGTTACATAGCACACTGCGCACATGTGTTTTATATATAACGCGTAATGTCAGAAACACAGTACGAGTTGCAGTACATCGCGATTACGTACCGATTGTTATATACCGACGACATCCATCGTGCTTCAGACTAGGTATATGCTCGTTGGTACATCGTCATAATTTTACGTGAATACATCGCTCCAATATCTACGTTTCGATGTACCTGTTTCGTTTAATTTTAAAAGACTATGTAATATGCTAAATTAAGTATTCGTTACGTCTGCATTGTAACATTGTTAACACGTCACAAAGAGTATGCCCCATTAATTAAAGTCTGGTCTTCCTACCTCCTTGGAAATTTATCGTCCACGTAACCCAAAACATTTTTCCAAGCTTCCGACCAATTTATTCTAGTCTATAGAGGTTTCACAAAGATTAAAATAAATTAGTCAGAAGTTAATACAACATATTGACCTTGCCCAAGTAAGAAAAGTCTCAAGTTATCTGACCGATAAATTTATAAGAAGGTGGAGAGACTAGGCCTTAATCTAGGTGGTGCAGAAATTTTAAAATCTCTTAAATCATTCAAATTTGTTATCAAATAGACCTGTAGTTTAGGAATACTGCCATTCCGTTTTTAAACAAAAGTAAAAGTTTGGAATTAAAGTTAAGAAAAGATCAAGGACATACATTGCAAAATGAAGAGCCTAGTAACATAACTAATTTGAATGATATTACACAGTACTTTATTTTTGAAGGAAAATGCATTAAAAGTAATACTTGGAATAAAAGTTTTATTAAATTTTTTTAAAAAAGAAAAAATAGAAAAAATAGAAAACAATTCCAAAACACATTAATTCGGGTTTGTCTTCTCGTCCCTTTTTAATCTCTGTGCAGCATGGCGTAGTCCCTCGGAACAACATTGCTCAATTTCTGAAAAACAAAACAATTTATATATGCGAGTTATAAATATTACGATAAAAAGAATACCTTTGTCCGATATTCATCGTCTTGGTTCCAGCCATTCGGAGATTCCCACATTGACGCAATCACGAATAACCACGAATAACAGCAAATTCATTGGTCAGAACATTTTTTAAATTCTCCACCGATCTGACATAAAAAGAGTTTCTAGAAAAAAAAAGAAAACGAATGAACAAAATAATTATGCGTAACAAACAAATTCGCATGTTTTTTTATTTAATTTTCTAATTCTCCAAAACTTTCTTTTGTATCTATTGGCAGCATTTGTTCTATCTCTGATCTTTGATTGATTAATCGTGATATTAGAATTTAAAATTCTAGTATCGCTAAAACTACTTGTTATTCATGCTATTATTACTGGTCAAAGTTTCTTTCATAGTAGTATTGTTTTCAATTTTGTCAAAGATTTTATTATGGTTGTCATTTTTATTATTGAATAATTGTAATTTATGTTTTGCTTTTCTAATATTTATGTACTGACCTAATCTACGGTACTTTTGTCTAGCTGATAAAGTACTAAACGGTTTTTACTTTATTTTGTTAGACATTTCGCTTACACTAAATTGTTATCCTTAAAAATACAAGAATCAGTACAAATACTACATATTACTAATATAAACTTACCTATTAACGACACTAAACTAGACAATTTGCACAATAACTGCGGAACACTGTGGAATGAATTTACTCGAACCGCATGAAGGCAGGGAACCAAATCAGTGGTGTTCTTTGAAGAATTTACTGTTTAGATGCAGACGGGCTAAATACTTTTATTACATTCTTAGAAAGGACTATGTCCCTCTCTTTTTCATTTGTAAAGTAAACACAAAATTTTCTTAAAATCGTCTAAGAAAGAAGTCATAAATTTCGTTCGAAACCCCTTTCACATTGACAGGTGAATCAGGCAAACTTTAAAATAACGGGATATTATTGACTATTATTTGAATTCTTCATACCTGACTTTAAATAAGGAAATATTGATTTTTACCGCTTTACTGCTTGTTTATAAGTCGTTCAATATATTATGTAGTAAAGGTTCACTTCAGAATAAGTGCATTGTATAAAAATTTATTGTTATTTATCATCTTGGAATGGTTCCTACCTAGTCAGGTGCTTTTGTGTGGGGCAAAATCTGTAAAAGATCCATTTCACTGTGTGATTTTATATATAAAATACTATAGTTACATAAATATTGCTGTGGTTTTTGGCCATACAGCAAAATCAAGTAAAATTTTAAAGATCGAAATTGCCCAAAAAATTATGGAAATAAGAAGTTATGTTTATGTTAATTTTGTTTATCACTGTATATTTTAAGACTTAATTTATGTTAGAATTCAACACTATTTTAATATCATCTATATTATTTTATGCCTTAAACATGTAGGAAAAAGCATAAGAGATTTAATTGCAAAAATTAAAAATGACTTTAGATTAGTATTTTTGTAAGTGAGTGTTCCTAAAGAAAAGAACTTTCAAAAGTCTGGATCGCGGTTGCTGTGGAATTTTAGTCATGTCTGAGATTATATTCTACAATAAATTTTGACAGATGTCAGTATAATTTTTTTATGAAGTTATAACCTTATAAGAAACGTCATTATGAAAAAATTGAATGTAGAATATAAAAACATAATTATTTCAGATATGTATTAAAAGATTATTTACCAAGAATTAGCGCATAAAGATTTGAAAACGTAACGTCAGTTGGGCGACCAGTGTTTTAAATAGTTAAGATCTTCTATAAATCAAGTGTATGTAAAACAAGCATTATTGTTACGTCATTAGCATTTATTATATAAGTATATGCAGAAGTATGTAACAAATACAACGTATACCCTACATCTACCAGATGTAATTGCAATTACGGCTTTGCAATGTCATAGCATTGTCGTCTACCTGATGTATTCTAAATTACGCGCCGCCGACGTAGTTTGAGTAATCCTTCGCGATGTCGTAGTCTTGACGTCCCAGCTACACTTGATACCTGATATCTACCTGATGTGATTGAAATTACGCGCTGGCGATGTAACTTGAGTACTCCTTTGCGCTGTCATAGTATTGACGTACCAGCTACATCGATAATATGTATGTACCTGTTACATTAATGTCACACCTGTGTTTACTGATTCTTCATCGGGCACCTCAGAAATGTTGACAATGAAAGATTACGGATCAGTTTTCGAATACCTTTGTCCTCGCAGTCAGGAAAATAGTGATTGGATTCATTTTTCAAGTTTTGTAAATGAAGTGCAATGTTCTTTTGTGTTTCTCCTTTAAGGAGATAAGTTCTCTCTTTCGACTTTTCTCATCCATAGATCGATTTTAGCGATAAACGCACTGATTTTGTCATCAAATGCAAATATGCTGCTTGTGCCTTCCAACTTCATATATCCCGACCCTTGCAGCTGAAGGTTCAATTTATTTAGTTGTGCGAAAAAACCCACTAAATAAGCAAAATGTATTTAAAACTTGAACCGACAGAACTGATCCTGCAACTCTTTGTTTTCCTTATTAGTTAAGAATAATTTTACTTCCTCTCTCAGTTCGTACAACTTCAGCAACATATTTCCTCTGGAAAGCCAACGTACTTTGGTGTGAAAAAGCAGCGTTTCGTATTCAGACTTCATATCAGAGCATAATTTTTTGAAAAAACGCATATTAACTGCGTTCCTTTTAATAAAGTTGACTACTTTACAGCTGTTTTCATCCTAATAGCAAAGCATTTTAGGAGCGTTTTGGCAGCCAATGCTTGACGATGAATAACACAGTGCGTCGTTATTGCAGATGGATTCTTTTTTGTAATCAAAACTATAAGACCAGAGCTGGAACCAAGTATTGCAGGAGCACCGGCCCGACCTTACAAAACCCAGCAAGTCTATGTTTCTCGAAATATTAACTTATTACATTCATAACGTCTGTACCTTGCAACGTCGTTTCCAGTTCTTGAGAAAATAGTAACACCTTTTGAAACGTTTTACTGTCATTCAAAAATCGAATAAATACAAGTAGTTGATAACATTGTGAAACGTCACGTCGGTAGATTTATCACATTGTAGCGCAAAATAAGGACTACATTTTATCTTGTCAATATTTTGTTCTTCAGTGTCATTTGACATTTTTTGAATACGGGACTTCACTGTGTCGTTTGATAGCGGAATTTCACAAATTTTCTTTTGAGTTTCCTGCCCTAAAAGCTCTTCGACAGCTTTAAACATACAAGGCTTTAATAGAGATTGGCCGATTGTGTGTGCTTTTTTGGATTTGGCAATTAATTTTAAAATTTCAAACGATGCAGCCAATGTTTTTTTTGGATACTGTTTAACGTGTGTCGCTGGGTCCAAGTTCTATTTTTTTTAGATTTATTAGTTTGACAACTTTGCTGGCTTTAAAGCATCATTGGCAAGAACAGTTGCGCATATTACGCATTGAGGTCTAGTCTCCCCATTTCTTTCTATTGAAGTAAAGCCCAATTTAATATAATCGCCGTCATACTTACGTTTTGGTGGCATTTTTCTGAAAACAAAATAAGTCTATTATACTTAACTATTCGTAAATCCTGCCTACTTAGTTACCTACATAATTTGAACTTTGACTGTGGTCACATAAAAAAAATTGTAAAATAAAACCAAAGAAAAAATAAATAAAATCGTTTTAATGACAAACCCCTGAAACTGGGTACAAAGTAAATCGCAATTAAAACATACCTAACAGATTTAACAAACTAACATGTAACGTGATTTAGTATAGTATTACAGTATCTACTTAGCAGACTTAACGTGTGAAATAAACAAAAAACGTTTTACATTACTTATGTATTAAAATCAGGAGCAGTTATTTTATAAACCTTCGTAGTCTCCAACGATTTTTGCCCAAATTTTGATGTTAAACTTGAAAATCAAGAACTAGTAAACATTCATAATAACTAAAGAGCGCATTCTTAGGATAGTAAAATGTCAGAAATAGGATCCTAAAATAGGAAGAATAGTAAAAGATATAGGACAAAAATCCTAAATCAGAAAACTGAAAAATCTCAACGTTTGAATAATTTACGCTTTATATAGTAATAGATGTACAGTGTACATACATTACATTTTTGAATATACGTATCTGTTAATCCTAAATTGGTTCTAAATATGGGACAGAAAAGCCTTAAACATAAAATTTCAAATTTTCAGAGGTAAAATTTGTACGCTTCTTTGAATTTGAACCATGAAAAGCTGCGCTCAACATCACAGGATGTAATAGGTGCAGATCTGTACATTGGGAAATTTTGTATTAAACTTTGGGTGTCAGCACTTTCCCCATATAATATTTTTTTATATCCAACATTTCCGTAACACGGATTTTTTTGTTCTAACATTAAAAAACTTTTATACGCTAATTTTCCAACATTACCGGGGCACCATTTCAGAGACGCTTCTACTTCTTGAATTATGATCAGTGAATCCGTAAGAGGTAATCCAACTTTCTATAGTTTTCTTATGACACGTGTTTTTTTCCTAGTGATCGGTCGTGGTCGGTCATCAAGGCTAACCAAAAGCGCGCCATTCGTGTTCGACTGGAAAACAATGACGTCATGTAGCGACCTGGTTTCACTTTGGTTACTCAAGTTCTGTCAAGATCAGCAACCAACTCTGCGAAATGCTTGGAACTTGGAATTTTAAAATGACCTTTAATGTAAAGGAGGTCGTTTTTTATATTTGGTTGATTTAAGTAATCCTGCGCTTTAACAATAGCTTCAGAACCATGTTCTAGGCTCAAAACAACATGTAAAAATGTACCCATTAAATTAAAATTTACATAAAAATCCCTTCAAAATACCTCTTTTTCCATAAGGTGCTTTTATTGCTCGGGAGAATTGGAAAAAAGGAGATTTGAGGATTGCTGTTGTTGGCTGTCACATGACAACTTCCCCTCATTTAGTGGGATGCAGAATCTTGATATCCACAAAGTTGGTTCAAGTTCAACTCTTTCTTGGGTATTGGGAACTACATCTGCGCAAAACTATCAGCTGTTTGCAAGCGTCCGAGCGATCATTGCACGTGGTGTTGTTTCTCAAATATCTAAATATCCAGAGGATTAAAAACGATAGAATTTAGAACTAGAATATTTCCCAAGGTCACGTTAACTTCTTACCCTCTCCCTTACTGCCAACTCTTCAATTCTCTTTAGCAGTAAAAGCACCTTTAAGGTTAAATTGCATGGAAATGACTAAAGTATCCACACGGCTACATAGAAATGCGAACGAAGTTCAAGTTGTATCTTAACCGAGGGAATATATAAAAGAAAAAGAAATAAAGTATCCTAAAATAGGAAGCTAAAATACAGTATTTAGGATCAACATTCGCAATTTACAAACTTTTTATAGAAACGTGTTTATAACTCGGTTTTCGTTTGCGCCTTAAATAATAAATAAAAAGGATCTTTCCTACAAATCCGCTCTTTAATAATAACGAACGTAGTTGGACTAAAACAAATACCAACGAAACGAACCGAGCGAGACACTCGCTGCACACCTCAGCGCCCGTGCCTCGCTCTGCCACCGTCCGCTACCGGCTCTTTAACTTTGACGCGTCGTCGACTCGTCATTTATTTAATAATTTTAATAATTGTATGATGACTTCGCGGACCATTTTGGGTGCTCTCAGGGACTACCAGTGGTCCGCGGACCACCGGTTAAGAACCACTGTCCTAGGAGATACCGCTCCTAAATTGTATTTAAAATTAAGGCTGGATTCCACGTTGCATTATACTTTGGAAAACTAGGTTTTAATTTAAACACCCCTTTCAGAAATCTAAGTAATTTTTTCTCTGTACCAGAGAAATCCAGAATTAGTGAGGACGCCGAGACAAGACTCCGTGAGAAAACTGTTCATTTAAAAATAAAAAAATATCACCAACAGTAGTTTTGTAAATGACCAGGTTTTTCTTTTAGCAACATTCTCACCATTTTGGTAACGTGTTCAAATATTGCCGTAGAGTAGATTCATTTAAGGAATTATTCATCTGGAACTGCTTCCTCTAAAATTGCTTTCCTTAAAAAAGCTTTTCTGATAGTAACGACACCGCCAGGGAAAAGTGCTGCCATAATTGATGTCTGGACCTAAGAGGAGATAATAATAGATTTTTATCAGGGCCTAGATTTAAGGGTTTTGATATACTAAGTCTTAAGAAAACTGGGTACCAAGGCTAATTAGGCCAGAAGGGTACCACAACGATTCCAACAGCTTTGTCTAGTATAATTTTATTAAGTACTTTCCCCGTGATTGAAAATGGCGGAAAAGCGTAAAACCTATAGAACTGACTCCAGTTAGACGTAAAAGCATCCATAGATATTGCACCTGGATCTGTAAACCAATAAATGGCATTAATATTAGTGGCAAAAATATCTATATCAGGCTGACCAAAGCGTGCCTCAATCAAATCAAAAGCGTCATTAGTTAACGCATATTCCGTCTCTAGACACAACTGTCTAGATTCTTTGTCTGCCGTATTTTCCTTAGACGAGCTATACGAAGCACGTAAGTAAATTTTACGTTTTTGACACCATTTCTATATTTCCCTGCAATTTGAATGCCATCCATCTTATTTAAGTAAGCAACTGCCGTTACATTATCTATTCTTAATAAAATATGACAATCCCTAACTTTATTACAAAAACACTTTAACCCATAAAAAATGGCTAACAACTCCAAGACGTTTATATGTCTGTGCTTCATCAGCTGACCAGACACCGCGTGACTTATTTGAACCACAAATAGCCCCCCATCCTGTTCCAAAAGCATCTGTAAAAATCTCATATGCAAACTCTTTGAGGTTGATGAAACTGTTAGAAGTTCCTATGTGGTGTTACCACCATAATAAATTCTTTAAAATAGAGTCGGAAATTGACTTCTTGGCATCATAATTACCAACACACTTCTTATGAGCAACATAGTTTTCGCGTTCTAAATGTTGTGTATATAACCAACCAACTCTATTACCGAATAAGTCGGAATCAACAACCCGACAAGCTTACCAAACTCTCTTATTTTAAAAACGTTTTTGTTCTGAAAGGCGATAATGTGTTTTAAGATATCTAATATTTTTTCTTCCGGAAGCGAAACAAACATTTCTTTACTATTATAAACGAAACCCAAATATTTACAAGACTGCTTTGGTTTTAATTGAGATTTTTCAGAATTTATTAGAAAACTTTGCTTTTGCCAGCATCAAAATAATAACGCGGAAGTTGTTGATTACCTTCATCTCTGTATTTCTTAATACTAAGATATCGTCTAAATAAACAATGCGCGACATAGTGTTTTGACGGAAATGACTGAATATTGGTCTTAACAGTTTTGTAATGATATATGGGACAGCAGTCAGTCCCATGGGTAAACTATTATATTGGTGCAAATTCCCAAGAATTTTAAACCTTAGCAATTTTCTATATTTTGGATCTATGGCTAACATGTTTCAAGTCTATCATAGCCATAAACAATTTTCGAAAATTTAATTTCTTACTAATTTATAGTTTTCTAATTTAAAGTGGGGGGGCTGAAACAAACTAATTTAGTTATTTCAAATTCAAAATTAAGCGATAAGAATTATCTGGTTTGAGTACTACAAAAACTGATGATATGAACTGCTTTTCCTCTGGTTGATATTTACTTAAGATTTCTTTCCGAATTAGTTCATTAACCAAAGCCTTATATGTATCAGTTTCTAAGGAAGAAAACAGTCTAGTTGAAACGGGTTCCTGACAAAAGGGATTTATAACCCTCTACGCACGACAGCAGTTGCTTATCTTGCGTAAAGTTCAACCACTCGGAAAGAAAGCCACCCACCGTAAACACCTTTACCTACAACTATTTCTTCTTGGACGGTAGCTCTTTCTGTTCACTTGTTGCTTTTTCATTTTGCCTTTGTAGTGCGTGGCCCCAAAGTCTAAAGAGCCATTAGGTTTCTTTGCACTGCCACGTAATCCTGTGGACATAGATGGCCCATCAAACCGCCTTACAGTCGAAGTAGATGCGCTCATTTCTCTTCCAGTGCAAAAATAAGATTTTGCTCCTTAAAACTTTTCTGCAAAATCCTTACCACGCATTCGATTATCTGGCTTACTGTTCTTTACAATCTTGCAAACTGTTGAATTGAGCTGAGCTTCAACATGATGTTGTCTATCGGTTGCCAACATATGAAAAGGGTCAGCAAAATCTTGCCTGCATCAATAATACCAGGCAGAATCTGTGTCTTAATATCATTAGGAGGTTCCTCTTTCTTAATTAGCTTCTCCAAAACTTTTACAACAGCTGCTAGCCCCAAGCCAACTTGTCACTGAATAGTTGCTACATATTTATCGTCTTTCTTACTAGATTCACTTAAGGATAAGTTTAGTTCTAAGTAGGCTTAAATGTTTTGGTATGAGGTGTATCTTACCTGACTCTTCTTTCCCATCTTCATTCAAACTGAATATCAAATATTTACACTATCTGTCCGCTACCACTGCATGTGCGTCATGTCCAAAGAGGGGCTCGTTCCCTTTCAGCTCATCGCCAAACAATTATTGCAAGCCTTCGGCACAAAAAAACTTACGGAATAAGCATTATTGTCTTTGTTTTGAGTATGTCCTTTCACTGTGAGTAATTTATAAAAGTGTTTTGAACAGCAAACAGATACATCGCAATCATAAAACGGTTTTTTTGTTGCACACAGCAGTTATCAGAATGAAAGATAACGTTAAGTTTTCTTGCTTCAGTTTTATTAGCCTTTTCTTTAAATGATTCCAGATACTTTAAAACGCAAACCCCTCGATTTCCCTCTAGATCGGCCCACACAAAACGTTGAACTTTTTAAATCAAATATGGTAAAATTAAACACATTTAGTTTAGATGTATAATAAAAAGTAGTTACATCCTCTCTAGCACATTATAGTACCTCCTATGAGTCATAAACCGCAGCTACCAAATTGTCATACACGTTTCTCCCGTCGTTTTCTTTTTCAGTACATGACACATTTTTCTCTTTCAAATGTGTTTCATATTCTTCTTTTAGTGCAGCTTTTTCATCTTTTATGACGTTCATAAAGGAAACACAATCTTCGTACTGATCTTCTTTCGAGGTAAAAACGACAGATTTGAACTCCTGATTAAAAATTCCGCTATACAGCAAGTAATTCGCATGAGGTTCATTGTCCTCTTTACAAACTGCAACATAAATCTGTGAAGTTCAGCCACAGTCTTACTTCCCTTAATAAACTATCGCTTAGGGTCACTACGGTGCGACGGTAGTGACTTTTGATTTGCGGGATTGATTCTATTTGACGGTGTACACCTTCTTCTACATTATCATCAATGTGAAAATGACGACCATGCTTGCCTCTCAAGTCTGATGTTATCATTCCACCAATGAAAAACGCTTCTTTCTCTATAATCGTTCGTATCGGTCGATTCGAAATGGCTAAAGTAGATTTGAGAAATGTTTGGCATATTTTGTGTTTCATTTCCCGAATTGAAAAACAGAAAACGTCATTGGTTTCACGATGACTACCATATCGGGTATATCTGTATTTTGGATTAGTAGTTTCCATGCTACCTAAAATAAAATCTCTTTGTCTTTGCAAATCAGCTAATTTTATAAACCCTGTTCTGAAATTTTTAAGGTACATTTGAGCCGGCACTTTTTATTGCATGGCGCTCTCACATTTCTAGCTTCAAAGTCCTTTTCGGCCCCTGCAAAAGCAAACTCCGAGCCGTCATAGTTTCGATACCTTAGATGTTGCCGCGTTTGGCGCATTTGTAAACTCGAGCTAGCCCGACCGGTCACCGCCGGAGGCCAAAGGCGGTCACAACTTTTTTAGTCCCAGAGGCTTAAAGAGTCGGTGCACCGAAGGTGCAACGAAGTGAGCCGCAGGCGTCGGCCCCGAACAGCGAACAGCAAAGCGGCGGAGCGAGTACTCCTCTAATGGGCATAGTATATTTTGTCAAACAAGCAAACCTTTAAAAGGTGGCATACGAAAGGATAGTAAGCGTAAAGGGTTTTGGATGAAAGCAATCAAAATATTGGAAACACTGAAATTTTTAACGTAAAAAACAATAAATTTGTATTTGTGCTCGCTATTAAAATTTTAATACATACACTTAGAGAAATGATTTATTTAACAGACATGTTATTTGAAGAGAAGTTTTAATACGTCATTTCACGACCCCTCAATCAGAATGCATGGGAAAACTTTTTTGTTGCCTTAGAAGTCACGGCGTATAAAATATCTCTCCGAATGTATCGCATTTTATTAATTCTTTTAAGGCTTTAATAATAAATAATTATATGGCAGTCCATTCTCCCAGAAAGAATTGCGGGAAAGGCTACAGTTGTGGTGCCTTAGATAACACTGATTAACAAATTGAAACTTCTTTTCTGCTTCCTAGTTACAAATAGGTGATCTTGAATCATTTTTTTTATGTTGAGTCCAAATCTGCCTTTTTGTTTTTCCCTGGCACGTGTAGTTCCCGAGAAAAACACGAGTTTATTTCCAAATAAAACCCTAAAGTAATTAAATGCATTTTATATTACAAAATGTACATAAAACCCATTAAGATATTCTATTTGACATTTTTCTTTGTGTAATGATGTATTAGGGTCTGTTCTAATTAGTAACCATTAGTAATCACCCAACATGTTTGAATTCCTTCTTCCCTGGTACCGGATTTCTAACGATGAGAGGTCTCGATGGAAACGCTACCCATGCTCATCACTTACAGCTCCCAAATTGTCTGAAAGAAATTCAAATGGGAATGTAAATAATGCATCTTTAGCGACATATTATATTCCACTTTACGGTAAACGAGGTTTTTGAAATTCTCCGCTTTGTTGTTGCCCAGAGAGCCCTTTACGACAGATTTGAAACAATTCCGCTCTACCTTTTCTTTTCCTTGTAGAACCGCATCGAAACCGCTGTCATTCATTAATTGCCGAATTTGGGAACCCACAATTATGCCCTCCCTTATCTTAGATTTGCTGATTTTTGGAAATCTTTTTTTATGTAATGAAAACCCCTTCCGCCACGATCCATACCTTTTACAAAATTCTTTATCAGCTCCAACTTTATGTGCAAAGGGGGCAAATAGATTTTGTTTCTATCTACAAAGCTTTGATGTAAAATATTTTTTTCTTCCACAACTATCTGCCTGCTTGGCCAACGTTTCACAATTTAATGCTGTGATTTAGCACGACTGTCCCACTCGCACAAAAGCAACTGTATTTTGTAAATCCTAGTTGTATTCCTAATAACAAAGCTATAACTTTTAAGACTTCACAGATTTTCCACTTGTATCGTTTACATTCTACACTCATTAAAAGGCATTTTATAGTTTCATAAGATTTCTTTAGGTGAACTGAATATGCAATGGGAACTGAGGGCAATGCATTGCCATTGTGCAATAGAACTGCCTTCATACTAAATTTAGATGCATCAATAAACAGTCGCCATTCTTTTGGTTTGTGTTTACGTCTAAGAGTTTCCATCAAACCGTCAACATCACTGCAGTAGGTACGATTATCGTCCATAGAATAAAACTCAGAAAACTTCTTTTCGCGGTTGCGCAAATGACTAATTTTGAAACTGTGTTCCAGTAAATTTCAAGTTTTTAATCGAAAGCCAAGCAACTCGGTTTTGCTTTTGCTAAAGTTCAAATCACGAACTAAATCGTTTGGTTGTGCCTGTGTGATCAAATGTGCCTCAGTGGGATCTGGAGGAATACACTCTGGATCATTGCTAAAAACAATGTTGACATTTTCTTTATCTGATCCTTCAAATGTTTCTGGTGGCACAGAAACTGGAAGATCAGTACAATGGCCAACGGGTCTTATCGCCGATGTTAAATTAGGATACACCACAGATTGTTTATTTTTTGTAGAGAAGCCTGCTATCTTTGTTATGCAGAAGTAACAATCGGTTAGATGATCCTTTTGTTCCCTCCATATCACTCAAACACAAGACATTTTCTTTGTTAAGCAGTGATAATGCAACTTTATGAAACTTCACTCGCTCCACAAAAAAGTACTAACACTGTCCACTGAAACTTCAAATGCATATATTTCGAAAACTACACATGATAAAAAAAATCTGAAAGCAGATTTAAATTTAGAATGAAAAGTTACATAAGGGTTACCTAGTTTTGTTTAAGAACCAGAAACTCTGTTAAACAGTGTAATTTAAGATGCTTACTAAGTTGAGAAGTGGAGTCTGGAATAAAGCCTTTGGAAGAGGAAGATGGAAAATGTGACAATGTGACAGAGATACCTTATAAAAAAGTAAAAAGCCGTGTAACTAAGTGTACACATTAAACCATTTCCTCTTTGCAATCAACAGAGTGGCATTCAAATTTATATTTTAAAATTGTATATAAAATGCATTTTGTTTCTTTGGGTTAAACAACTCAATTTAATTATTAAGAATAAAAACAGCAAATTTTCTAAATATTTTACCAAAATGTCTTTTG
Organism: Ignelater luminosus; assembly: GCA_011009095.1. Taxonomy (NCBI): domain Eukaryota; kingdom Metazoa; phylum Arthropoda; class Insecta; order Coleoptera; family Elateridae; genus Ignelater; species Ignelater luminosus. Next base: position 103,915 of record VTPC01001137.1, read on the forward strand.
CTCGTCAGTTTTCTTTATTGGACCTTGTTAAGATAGTGGCTCATAAAAAACACACCTTTAAAGGCAGAAACGATTACAGAATTCAAGATCATAAACTTTATATTTTCTTATTCGTTTCATAGTCTTGTAATATTATAATAGTTATAAGTATCGTTATTATCATTAAAGTAATTTATGTACTTATACATATTTCTATTATTTTTTTAATATAAGGAGTGATTGAACATCCTATTTTCAGAAAATATTCACAAAAGTAATTTGTTTCAGATCAGAAAAGGTTGCTCTTTGAGATAAACAAAACTAATATTTAATTAGTTCTTGAGCACTTTAGCTAAAACTTGAAGAATGGACATAGTATGTTTTTTATTTTCAAAAGTTGACAAATATGTACAATAATAATGAAAATAATTTTATTCTAAAACTATTACCATATTTTTCAAAATTTTAAATGCATGCTTTTAAATTGTGGAATCATTTAAATTCGTTAATGGGGTTGAAAGACAAAATATCCTGTATATGCAGTCTTTTAATCAGAAATTAGTTCCTGGAAGAAAGTCTCATTTTACCTAAGTATTAGTAACGCAAGTTTATATTACAAACTAAAAAGAAACTTACTACAAATTCCATTAAAAAAAAGTAACAAAAGACTAACGCATTCTATTTACATTATAATACATGCATACAGAGAGATAAAATTAGATTCTTTCTGCTTTTAACCAAATGCCCTTCTCTACTGCAAGGAAAAAACTCTTGAGATCTAAAACAATCGGAATTTCTGTTTTCGGATGTAAAGTAAATTTGAAATGTTTTAGTAGTGTTGCTAAACCGAACTTCGTTTGCATCAAACCAAACCTCAATCCTGTGAAAATTAAATAGAAATATTAAAAAATTAATTAAGAAAATATGCTATTTCAATTTACACACCAATGCAGGCACGAGGTCCATCACCAAACGGTGTCCACGTAGCAGAATGCCGAGTAGCTTTCTGTTCTTCTGAAAATCTTTCCGGATCGAACTTATCTGGATCTGGATAATATTTAGGGTCACGTTGAATTCCCAATACAGGTATAAAAACCAAAGATCCTTTGTCTAAGATTATATTTGTTCCTGGCACTTTATACGTTTTCGTGCATTCTCTGGTATGAATAGGAACTGGTGGATATTTTCTTAGTGTTTCTGAAATTGAAGACTTTTATTCTAGACCATTCGGTTTTTCTCACCTACTTAAGTGTTCCACAGACCGCTGATATCGAGAAACTCTTTTCACTGTCTTGCTCTATTTTTATAAGTAGAGGACTTACAGGTATGCAATCAGATTTTTGTATGTGCTTTAATAACAAAGATACTATTTTAATATCTTTGAATTTGAAACATTCTGTAGTTAAATGAATACTCCACACGTCAGAATGCAATCTAGTTAGTTTCCCCTTTGATTACTTACCATTAACGCATTTATCCATTTATTTCAGCTCTATCACCGCATCATAAGAAAGTTTTCCATCATACTTTACCAGGATCATGTTAATTTCTTCTCTCACCAGATCTTCAAATTCCGGATTTTGCACTAACTCATATAGACAGAATGTAATAGCGGTTGAAGAAGTTTCAAAACCAGCTGCAAGGAAAACAAACGCTTGGGCTGCTAGTTCGTTCATTGTCAATAGAGGTTTATTATCGTCATTCTTAATATTTTCTGTCATTTTCGATTTGTTATTTAAATCTCCTATATCGTTATCTGTAATTTTAACGTTATTTTTTAACTGAATGAGTAAATGCATAAAATCCTTTCGAATAATATTATTTCTATCTCGGTAATTGACAGTTTCTTTCACAGTATTAACAAAAAAGTCGGTCATGTCTTTCCTGAACGTCCGGATTTTAATATAAATAAGCAGATTTGGCAGAAAGAATGTCATCAATCTAGTTAGACTATCCCACATGTCCACCTCAAAGATCTTTCTACCATATTTTCTAAATTCTGAGTTTGGATTCTTTAAACTATTACACTCGATTCCAAACGCACAAGAAGCAATTACATCTGTTGTGAATCTTGCCACTACATCCTTAACATCAATCGGTTGCACTTCTTCAATATGTTTATCTACAACAGATACTAAATCATCAGAACAGTTAGCTAAAGTTTGAAACATCATTTTAATTTTCCCTGAAGTGAACACAGGTGTCAATTTACTGCGAAGACTTCTCCATCGTGCACCTTTCAAAGAAAACAGATGCCCCGTTAATGGGTCGTTTTCTTCATCAACTGTATTCACATGATTTGTGAAATGCATAAAATCCTTTGTAAGTATTGTTTTAACTAAATCCAAATCAACCGGTACAAAAATCGGTTTACCAAGAAAATAGTAACCTCCAAACTTCTCCCCTTGCTTTTTGATGTCATCGTATACATTTTTGAAGTCGATTCCA
>VTPC01001137.1:120437-137604 GCA_011009095.1 Ignelater luminosus
ATTTGCAGTTAAATTGCGGCATAAATAGTATACGAAGGAGACTGCAACAAGGACAAATTAAACACAGAAAGCCCGCAAAAAAAATTATGTTAAACGAAGACCCTCGGGTTGCTTGTGTAAATTTTGCGCAGCAAAATCTTAATCGAGACTGGTCACGAGTAATATTTCTGGATGAAAAAACCTTTTCCAGTTCCCAAGACAGCAAACTGCCTTTGTGGAGACTAGACAATACCAGATATGAACCAAATCATGTTCTAGATACGCAAAGAAGCATCAGAATATCTGTAGGAGTTTTGGGCTGGATTTTAAGTGATGGGCCAGGAGAACTCGTCCAAATTGGCGGACGAATGAATAGAGCACAATACGTCCGAATATTAAACGATATTTTGCTCCCTGGCATATTAGACAGGTATGCGCACCCAAGAACGATAACTGTTGTCCAAGATAACAGCAGGGTGCATACCTGTCGGATTGTCAGAACGTGGTTGGAAGCCCACCGAGATGAAATAGAAATGTTACCTTGGCCGGCTAAATCTCCGGACTTAAATCCTATTGAGAACGTTTGAGGTTTAACGGTTGAGCAGTGGCAAGACGAGCTTCCAGAAAACGGATTTAACAGTAATGTTGAGAATCTCTATCGACACTGCAACAGGGTCTGGGAGAGACTTAGAAATGGCAACATATGTCAAAACATCGCGGACTCAATGAGGAACCGTTTACAACTAGTAATAGATTTGTATCAACTATTAAATTAGCAAGAATAGCTTTGTAGTGAATATCTAGTATGTAGGCGTTATAAAAGTATTTTATTTTTTTATACTACATAAAATTGCAACAAAATGTTTTCTATTTGTTTATTTACTTTACCCACTTCCTTACTTTTACAATTATTAGTAACAAACAATTTAAATCCTTCTTATACCTTGTGTTAAAGATTTTACAATGATTAAATTTTCACCGTATTTTGTTACATATGTAATTGAATAAAACACGCAAAGAGCAGCTTATAAATTTATTATTTATGTTAATACAGAAATATACGAGTAACTTAAATTAATATCGAATATAAACGCATACATTTTATTACTTCAAGGTTTTTGGTTCTACTAACTCTACGACGCGATGCAATGTGCACCTCTTTATAATAACCTTTACAAGCGATTCATACCGCTTGTTCTTAGACAGCTCATGTTGCTAGAAAGAACATTCTTTTATAAAGACTGGTTCCTGAGAAATGCACTTTAGAAATTACTACAAAAGTTATTTGAAATTTAAACTAAACAATGTTTGTTATAACATCTTAAAACGGCAACTTCTTTAAAGGGTTACTCTTATATTATTCACAAAAGCAAAGAATGTTTTCTATTTGTCTATTCACTTTACCCACACGCCGTCGATAAATGCACTGAAGAACGGCATCTAATCTAAAGTTAAACTTTTAATACCTCCGGATCAGGTATACCCAAAACTTTAAAAATATTTATTTTTTTAAAATCTTAAACAACAGTAAATGCTCATAGGAAATTGAAGGGTTTGATGCCAACTCTCGAGTGGATTACAAAAGTTTTGTTATTACCAAACTACATTGAAAAATAACACACTTACATTGCTTAGGAATTATTGCATACATTATCTAAAAATATATACAAAGCAATAGAATAATTATATTATTGTAATTTCTTTTACCTTTTGTTTGTACTATTAATTATTTTTTTTCGGTTATGGTAAAAATAAACATTTCTTTTATAATGATTATTTTGTTCTCTAGACATTTCAACAATTATTATTGTCTTCTTCGGTAGAATCATAAAATATAAAAAAGTTAAAATTAAGATAAAATTAAAATGACATAATATACTTGTTTGTTAATTAATCACAAAAAATATATTATGTTACCATAACCGAAGAAAAAACTAATTAATATTGCAATAGAGTAATATAATAAATCGACTTCATAGGTTTAAAAACGTTTTCTCGTTTGACACGCGCTAACCTTTAATGAGTTTTTAGGCAACCCAACGTACGTTTACCGACCTAGTATATTCTCAATTTTTTTGAAAAAAGCTGTACAAAGGACTTTTAGTTTTGTTTCATATGAGTGTAAAAAAGTAAAGAAGTACTCTACAAAGTCAAACAATTTATTATCATTACATGTTTATGAGGTAAGGTTTTCAAAAATTAAGGACAATGCCAAACGCCCGGCTCTCACTCACTCATTGTACCAAAGTGGGTTCTTTGTGATTGTACCTACTTTTGTTAAGGTGACTCGAACCTGTAGACGTTTCAAATCTTAATTCCGATAGATGCCAATAGATGGCGTTCTTATGAGATAATATTAAAAGTCCCCGCCCCAAGCCCTGCCGCTTCAGGGGAGAGGGGAGTGGAAAGGTCCCTGTTTTCGGTTTTTCGCTTATAATTCGTCGTACGGAAAAAGAATTTCTTACAAAATAAAAGATAGAGGAAAGGATACAATTTATAAAATAACAGCAACTTTTTTATTTTACAGAGTGTTTTTGAAGAACCTGGAAGTAGTACAAGAAGAGTTGCTCGCCGATTTAATATTCCTAGTAATTCCACTGTCTGTCATGTTTTAAAAACAGATTTGTTATATCTGTACCACTTTTGTATTGTTCAGTCGTTAACATCTAATAATTATCAAAGTCGCATTAACTACTGCAACTGGCTACTGCGACAGATCGACCGCAACCAAAATTTCCATAAGAAGATATTCTGGACTGATTTTAATTGATGAAATATGCGTCAATGTGCTTACGAGAATTCACATTGTATGAGACCATCTAGACACTAGGCTGGATTCTGTTTAAATGTTTGGATGGGAGTACTAGCAGGCAACATTATTGGATCTCACTTTTTTACACAACGTCTGAATAGAGAAAATTATTTTCAACTCCTTAATGAACTGATAGACGATTTTTCACTCGATGTGTAAAATGGACTGATATGGATGCAGGATGGCACATTAGCTCATTATGCCAATAACGTCAGGGAATAGTTGAACGAAAATCTCTCGCAGCGTTGAATAGTTAATGGCCGTATATCGTGGTCACCACGGTCCCCTGATTTAAATCCTTTGAATTTATTCGTTTGGAGTTTTCTGAAAGCAAAGGTTTCTCATACCCCTTCAGAAAATTTACAAGACCAGCAAGCACGAATAATGGATACTGTACAATTAATTACTCCACAAATGCTTCATAATGGAGTACCATTGTGAGTAACTGCCTGCTTAGAAGCTAACGGAGGACAATTTGAACATTTGTTAAACTAAGTTACACTAAGTTTAGCTTTTACGGTCAAGTTTATTAATTTCTTTTAAATTTTCAATAAATCAAATGAGGCTTGTATGGTTACTGGATCTTCATAATTATTGTTTGTATGTCCAGTATTCGAACTAGGTGAGGTGCGTGAGTGATGAGTGTAACAAATGAGTAGTGGCTCTGTAAATAAACGAATTTATTGGGATTGATATTATAAACTGGTACACACAGTAAGAACTTACATAGTAGATATAAGAAAGTCAATTATCTAGATCAAAAGAAAGTAAAACCAAGTTTAGTCGAAAAGTAAATAAATTTAATTAAAAACAGGCAAAGTCGATAGCTTATACACAGATAAGATAAAGATCCTATTAATGACAAAGTGCCGTTCAAGAATCAAAGAATAGGCAACCCACATCGCATAGAAGTATTATCCGCTTACAAAGGAACACATAAATAATAAAGGTAGGTCCTTTTTTCCCCGACAAGTTGAGCGAGAAAAAAGACCTTGACGCCCAAAAGTAGAAAAGATGGACGAAATATTGGAATTTATGGCGTGCTTAAAAGAAGCCTTAAAAGAGATTAGAAAGGAAAATAAAAAATATTGGAAGTTGATAAAAAATCTTAAGGATATAGTTACAAACTTGAAAGTAGAAAATTATGAAGTCAACGAAAAGTTTAAAAAACTGAGGAAAGACTGAATAAAGTTGAAAAAATCTTAGAAAACAAGGAAAAGGCGATAATAAAAAAGAATTTAATAGTTAGAGGGCTAGAGAGTACGGAGTAAAACGCAGAAGATAGAGTAAAAAAGATATTCTGAGAAAAATTGGATGTTGTGACAGATATGGAAATAAATAATTAAAACAAGAGGCAATAACAACCTAGTAATAGTAACAGTAAAAAATGTACAAGATAAAATCAAGATAATAAAAGCCAAAAGTAAACTTAGACCAAACTGTATATAGATGAAGATACAACGATTGCAGAAAAAAAATACAAAAAAAATAAAGAGATACAGTGAGAAATGAAAAAGTAATGGGAAAAAGAGTAAGAATTGGGTACAAAAATATCTGGATAAACGATGTAGAGTGAATATGGAACAAGAACACAGAATCGCTGTAAGAAAGTACGATACCAAAAAACTGATAGAGAGGTTGGAGGGAGTAGCAAAAACAGAGACGACGTATGCTATGAAAAAAAATATGAATAAAATAAAGGAAAAAAACTAATGAAAAAATAAGTAAAAAATGCAGGCAAATATTCAGAAATGGAACGTGGAACGTAAGGACTCTGCTAGCCACCGGAAAAATGCAAAAAGCAGTTAAGGAACTAAAAAGATACAGGGTGGAAGTTGCCGGTTACAAGAAATACGATGGGAAGGCGAAGGGAAGATTTTAAAGAAGGAATTTGCAACGTCGTACGCAGGAGAAGCGAAGCAGGGGCATGGTGGCACAACATTCATTGTACTAGGAGATATGAAAGAAAAAGTGATAGGATTTAAGGTAATTGACAGTAGAGTTAGAAATGAACCATTTAACGTGTCAATATACTAAATGTATATTGACGGAGACAGCAGATGAAAACACAAAGTTTTATGACAAATTAGAGAAAACATACAGTAGTATCCCAAAACATGACTTGATAATGGCCATGGATGATTTTCACGCGCAGGTTGGAAAAGAAAAACAGTGCAGAGAGGTAGCAGTTGTCCACACTGTCCATGAAGAAAGCAACGACAGTGGAAAGCGATTATATAATTTTGCAGCAGCCAGAGACATGTTTCTAGTGAACACTAAGATTAAGCATGAATTTATAAAATTACTTGGATGCAACCGGGCCGAGATGTCGAAGATCAGATAGATCACATTTTGATCAAAAAGTAAAACATAAAATCAGTAAACGATGTGAGATCATGCAGAGGGCCAAAAATAGACTCTGATCACTTTATAGTTACTGCATAATGCAACATAAGATGCATACGGAGAGTAGAAAATACGAGAAAAAAATAAATGTAGAAGCATTGGAAGATGGAAGAAAAGAGATAACATGCAGGCTCAAATAAGCAAAACAAAAAATATAGAAAACATGGGAAATAATAAAGCAAGGTATAATGAAAGCAGCAGAGGCCACGTTGGACTACAGGCAAAATAAAAAGAAAAAAACACTGATTTGATTCAGAATGTGAAGAAATGATAAAGATTAAGAGTGATGCAAGAATGCGATGAATGAGAACGAAAAACAAAGCTGACCGAGACATATATATAATCAAAGAAAAACAGACTTTAATAAACCATGCAAACAAAAGAAGCAAGAATGGATAAACGAAACAATGCAAGAAATAATAGACGAAAACCGGAGGAACAAAAAGAAGAGCAAGGCAACTATGATAACAGAAGAGAATAAATGGATGAAACTCTTCTCAGAGCTTTACGCGGATGAAAAACGGCGTTGCCCGAAGTAGATGATAAGGAAATTGGTTCCAGAATACGAAGAAGTTGTGGAATGCATTAGAAAATTAAAAATGGGAAAGCAACTGGCAGTGATGAAATACATGCAGAACTACTAAAGGCAGGAGGAGAGGTAAGTAGTATACAAAAGTTTTCATAAAGTAATAATAGATATACGGAAAGAAGAAAAATGCCACAACAATGAAAGAAAGGTATAATAATGCCAATCCCTAAACAGGGTGATTTAACAAATTGTTCAAACTATAGAGGGTTAACACTGCTGAATGTAATAAAGTTCTAACAATGGTAATTAAAGAAAGACTAAACCAACACACGGAAAAAATAATAGAGAATATCAAATAGGTTTCAGAACAGGGAAATCTATAATTGATGCAATTCACATGATGAGACAGATCACTGAAAAGGAAATGAGTACGACATAGAGATGCACATATTGTTTATTGATTTCAAACAAGCATTCGAGATGTTAAAAAGAGGAAAGCCATAAAAGACCTAAAAAGATTAACACGCCGAATAAACAAGTAAGATTGGTGATGATGATAATGGAAGACTCAAAAGCAGTGATAAAACTAGGACAAGTATGTACAGAGCGGTTCGAAGTAAACAGAGGCGTGAGACAGTGACACGCATTATCAGCATTACTATTTATTACATCGCTGGACTGCATAATAAAAGAAATAAAAAATATAGGGCTTATTAATACTAAATCAGTACAAATAATCGCATATGGTGATGATATTGCGATAATAGCAAGAAATATAAGCGAATTAGAAAAACCAAGAATGAAAATCACAAGAAAAAAGGCTGGAAGTAAACGAAAAGAAAACAAAATATATGGATCGTAATAGAAAAGAAAAAGTAACGCTGAAGAAATTCAAAACAAAGCAGTGTAGTTTTGAAGAAGTATGAGTCATTTAAGTATCTAGGGGCAGTCGTACATAGAAGAAATTAACAGGGCAACGATACAAAATAGGATTCAGTTAGGCTACAAGCATTTTATGCAAACAAAACATTTTAAAAGACAAAGGAATAAGCATAAATACCAAACTAAAAATATATAAGACAACGATCAGGACTATACTAACGTATGCAGCAGAAGTGGAAGGTATAACCCAAAAAGAGAAAGAGAAGTTAAAGATTTTTGAACGAAAAGTCATTCGGACCATTGTGAGACCCAAACAAACTGAAGAAAACGGATGGAGACCACTAATGAATCATGAAATTAGAAATATATTAGGAAACAAAGACAAAGTTAAGGTATAGTATAAGTCGCAAGGAATCAGATGGTATGATCACATATTTAGAAGCGAAAAGAATGAGCAGATAAAAAAAAATCACAGAATGAGAACCAGCCGTAGGAAGATCAAACGGACGACCCAAAACAAGATGTAGAGAACAAGTGGAACAAGACCTAGGATTAATAATAATAATAATAATAATAATTTATTAACGGACATCCATTTACAAACATATCTTACTAAAACATTAACCAAAATAACTACATATACATAATGTAATGTAGAATAAATATAAATATAAAATATTGCTACATATTTAGTGCATTTCTTAAGGAGCACTTGAATTTGTTAAAGGAAATGCAAAAGAATTCCAAATCATCATGTGTACATGCTAAGTGACATATTCTACAGTGAGGAGAATTTGCACCATACGCAGTTCGATGAAAAGGAATATTGAAAATTGGTAAATTACGTAAATTGGATTTTTTATGTTCAAAGAAAAACATTGAAGTATTTGAGAACAATTAACAAATCCATTAAATACTTTAAACAAAAAACATAAATCGTAATAATTGCGGCGCACATGCAATAAAGATAGGCCAAAGTAATGTAAAAGATCACTATAACTGTAACCGTAGTAATCAATTCGGTACTTGTAACATAAAAATTTTACAAATCGTTTCTGTGTTGCTTCCATTCTATTTACTAATGTAATATAATATGGGCACCAAATGTTTGTGCAATACTCCAGAAGTGAACGACCTTGAGATGTATATAGTATAATTAAAATTCTTAAATCTGTGAAATCAGTACACTGACGCACAATAAATCCTAATATTCTATTGGCTCTGCTAAGTAGATTTGTAATATGTTGATCATAACTAACACATGCATCCATAATAACACCTAAATCCTTAAAGCAAGTAACACTTTCTATTGCTATATTATTAATGCAATAAGTACAAATACCAGGTGATAACATTTTAGAAAATCGTAAAGATTTGCATTTTGAAATATTTAATTCCAGATGGTTTTCACTACACCACGAAGTCAAACAATCCAAATCAGCCTGTAACAAATGATCTGAACCAACAGCATCAGTACGAATGAAAAGTTTTAAATCATCAGCATATAGCAGAAATTTGCTGGAATTGATAGAATAGTTTATATCATTAATAAACAAAATAAAAAGAATTGGTCCCAAATGGGATCCTTGCGGTACGCCGGAAGTAACGTTAAACCATTAGGAGGTAGAATTATTAATGACAACTCTTTGTTTTCGCATGTTTAAGTAAGAGTAGATCCACGACAAGGGGTTTTGGAAACCTAATTTACTTAATTTGTAGATCAAGCGCTCAATATTGACTCTGTCAAATGCCTTATTAAGATCAGTATAAATACAATCAACGTTATGACCCAATTCTATAGTATGCAGAACATAATTGGTAAATAAGAAAAGATTTGTTAGCGTAGATCTACCCTTAACAAAACCATGCTGTTCATCAATTATAATGTTTTTTACGGATTGAAACAATTTATCCGTAACAATGGCTTCAAAAACTTTTGGAATTGCAGATAAAGTACTAATTGCACGGTAATTACGAGCATCTAAACGATCTCCCGTTTTAAAAACGGGAAAAACGTTTGATTTTTTTCACAATTCAGGAAATACAGAACTACTCAAAGAATTATTAAACAAAATGCACAAAGGTTTAACTAAGTTGTTTGCACAGCACTTCAAAAAGACTGCAGGAATATTATCTGGACCAGCTTTAGAATTAGCATCTAGAGAATTTATTTTATTGAAAATATCTTCTCTAGATATATTTAAATTGCAAAGATCGACAATTTCTTTTAAATTATTATCCCAAAGTTTACTTTTATAAGTATCATAGGTACAATAAACAGAATGGAAGTACTTTGCAAATAAAGAGGCGATTTCAATCGGAGTATAACCCACAGAATTTTCATATCTAATACAGTTAGGTAAAGAATTATCTCCTTTTTGAGATCTAACATAATGCCAGAAGTGTTGAGGATTTTCTAAAATATTATTCTCAATGCTTCTTATGTTATTTAACCTACAGTTATTGATAGCAATTTTACATTTATTTCTTAAATCCTTAAATATATTGTAATCTATAGGAGATCTGAACTGTTTGAATTGTTTGTGAGCGATTTTCTTTTCAATAATTAAAGATTTCGTACCATCATCAAACCATTTAGGAAAATTAAACTGCTTTTGAATTGGCACTCTTTTTAACTTAACATATAAAGATATAACAGAATTAATAATGTCGTAGAAAATATTAACAGATTCCTCAATTGAACTAAAATTGTTTAGTATATTCCAATCAATATTGTCTAAATGATTATTAATCAACTCATATGGTGCATTCTTAAAGTCTAAATAAAATATCTCACCATTGGTAAGAGTTGACTGAGAACAATTCTTTACATTTAATACAAAAGAAGGATGATTTATGTCAGGTTTAGTTAAATGTGGCCATTGATAAATATTTACAAAATCCACATTACAAAATACTAAATCTAAGATAACATTATTAGCATTATAAATATAATTCTTTTGAACAAAATCATAAAACGCAAAATTATCACAAACAATTTCTTCTATCTTAGAGTGTACATTAACTGGAATTAAAGTATCACATACAGTATCACAGAAATTATCACAATGCCATGTAATTTTTGGTAGGTTATAATCACCTAAAACACAAATGATACTATCAGGATAAGTTATGGTAATCTCCGAAATTAATTGAAGATGACCTTCATATAAAGAAATATCCGAATTTGATGGAAAATAAACAACTCCCACTATCAGATTTTTACTAGCAAGATGAACACAAGTCCATATCTCTTCCCGATCTTTTACATCAAGATTAATTAGAAAAGATGACAAACTTTTTTTGACTGCGATAAGAACTCCACCACCCCGTTCTTTGCTCGTTGTTTTAGGATTCCTGTCTTGACGAAAAACATTATAACGTCCGTCAATAATCTCTGAACTGTTAATTTCCCCATTAAGCCATGTTTCGGAGAGACAAACCACAGTGTGATCTTCGCTTAATACACTAGTAAATATTTCATTAACTTTTGTCCTAAGACCACGAACATTTTGATAAAATATGTTTATGTCGGATGCTTCGTGGGAATTGCCCTTTGAAAATTTTTATCATTATTTAATTTCTGATGAACGGGAGCATTATAAAATTTCCGAACAGCAACACCTTGTGGCCAAAAGGATGCATTAAGTAAATGCGATAAATAAGACGATTCCGCAGTGACCTTAAAAGAACTGTAGTGTTCAGGATATTTAGCGTTTAGACGAGTAACCTTGATTTTCAATGAACTGGTTTTTTCATTATCTGACATTTTTATTAATTTACCAGTAACATAATTCTCGATCTTGGTTTCATCAACATTTGGATTAACTCTTGTAACGTGTACATCATAACTACGGGCTTGTTTTGCTGCTGCGGTGAAGCCCTCATCTAATTGTGAATTCGTAGTACCAGAGCCAATAATTAACTTATTACGAGAAGTTTTATTATTAAAATTGGAAACCATTCTGGCCGGTTCATGGTATTGCTGCGATAAGTTAACATGTATATCAGACGAACCATTCACAGCTGTAGCGTTTTCCACCTTCGAAATCTTTTTAGTAGCAGCGACAGAAGCGTAATTTGCAGTAACGGAAGGTTTATCAGAAGAAGAATTAACTTTGATTTGTTCATAAGAAGTAGTTTCTTTGTTAGCAAATAAACGATCTTTACTTAATAATCTCACTAAGTCAATGTTGCTTGATTTCAAATTATCAATCTGATCTCTTAGATATGCTACTTCACGCTGTAATATTTTTGTTTCTTCCTCAACAATATTATTAATAATATCTAGGAACTCACCACTTTTCAAAAATGAAATTATTTCATAAGTAAATGCTTTTGAATTTATTTGTGCACATTGAGTACTGGCATTATCAGCTTCATTTAAGTTATAGCAATCTTTCTTATCACAATCAGGGCACAATACATTTTCTTCATCAAGAACCTTAACATTTAAGCGTTCTACACATTTAGGATGGATGATCACACCACAAACTTTACACTTAGGACCATTAACTGCTTTACTTTTACAGTATAAACAAATGCGACCTTTCTCCGGCGCCATCTTGATTATTATTAATTATTAATAAAAGTAAAGAACTGGTGTTCGATTCAATTCTATTATTTTTAAAGCACGCGTTTTTCTGTTAGTAACGTTGCACCTAAACTGTTGTTTTTTTTGTATTAAGTAGGGGTAGTATATTAATGAAAGCTTTATAAACCAACCAGCAATTGAATAAAAGTTCTCGAAAGCAGCGCACTAATGTGCCACAACAAACACGTCTTTTATTTTCAAACATTTAAGAGAAACCCAGCGTAAATCAACAACTGGAATAAACTAGTTAAGAGACAGGCAAACATGGAAACAAGTAGTACTGAATGCAAAGAAACACCCAAGTCTCTAACAGGATAAGAAGAAATGGAGAGATGCGGACCGATCTCCCACGACAACAGGATTATTAGAGTTCGAGAAAATAGCTCTAGTTTCTACGGAAATGCACAGCTTGTATATAACGTATAGTAATGTCCAGTATCCAGAAACTTTCTTAGATAAACATTTTCGTCTCAGTTTTACATGCGGAATGTGAGCTACATGAAGCTGTTCCACCAATTGTCGTATCTAGGTAGTAGAAGCACGCAGTTGTCAACCACCAGCCGCGTCTTGGCATGTTTGCATAATATACTAAAATGTCTGCTAAAATTTTCTCTGATTTGTAAAAATCTAAAGAATGTCACATTTTAAGTTTAATTTTATATACATTGTTTATATTTTTGTAATGCTATAAACAAAACAACAGACAAAATAATAATAGATATGGTTTCTATCCAAATTTGTCTATTGAACGCATTTCCAAAACTAAATGAAATAAAATAAATAATAAAATTGTTACATAGATAGCAAAGTACTGTTATGTGCCTTTTTTTAATATTTCATATCATAAATTTAATTTATTGTTCATTATTAATAATAATAATTTAAAGCTTGCTGTAAGTATCAAATTGCTCATTCTAATAATACAACACTGTTGACCTAATAACAACCAACATCTTAAAATTAACAATAAATCATTAATAAGGTATAACAAAACTAAATTGCTTATAATCCACAATCCACAATCATATATTCTCTGGAAAGTTTTCGTATAATTTTTCTTCTTCGGCAATTTCACTACGCTTTTAGTATGGAAATTGGCTCTAACTGTGGCTTTAAACATTGATCGATTTTAGTAGTTACGCAAGTTTGTATCTCTGTTATTATCAAAGTTAATTCTTCTGTTCTTCTTTAAATTTGCAGTTACATCACTATTTTTCTAAACTCTCATATGTACCTATACATTTCAAATTATCATAATTAAAATTCAAACAAAAATCACAGTTGTTTACATTTAATATATTCAATGAAACGATATACCGATACTGAGATAAATTAATTAATTTTCTTTACATCTAACCATATATCACCTAATGCAGACAGAACAATACTAAACGGTTTCATTTTTAAGGGTGTTTTAGTTTTATTATTTAGAGTAAACACGTATTTTTGCAATAAAACTATTAGGCCAACTCTAACTTGCATCATTCCAAATCGGAAGCCTAAAATATTTAGAAATTCATAAATGAAAACAAACACAAACCAACACTTTTGCATTCTTAATTTACCAATGCATATTCTAGGTCCTTCTCCAAATGGCAGGTAACTCAATTGAGGTATTTTACGTTTATTTTCTTTAGAAAACCTTTCTGGATCAAATCTTTCTGGGTCAGGAAAGTATTCTTCATCACTATGTAAACCTAATATAGAGATTATAACAGGTGTCCCTTTTTTAATTATTTTGTCAGTATCAGGTATTTTATAATCAGCGACGCATATTCTATTTGTCATTGCCAATGGCGGATACTTCCTTAATGTCTCTAAAAGATATTCGTTTAGTTTTGTTTTACTATTTTTATATACTCACCTTCAATAACCTGTTCCAAGTACTTCATTTCCATCATAGCTTCATAACTAAGTTTTCCATCGTGCCGTTCTAAAACAAAGTTGATCTCTTCTCTAAGTAGGTCCTGTATATCTTGATTTACAGCTAGTTCATAGAGACAAAATGTCATAGTCGTCGATGATGTTTCAAAACCAGCAGCAAGGAAAACAAAAGCTTGAGCAGCTAATTCGTCCATAGTTAAACTTTTACCATCATGTTGATAGTCACCACCTGTCTCTAACACATTGTTTTTTAGCTCAAGAAGAAGCTGCATAAAATCTTTACGTACAACATTATTTTTTTCTCTATATTCAACGGTTTCTCTAATAACTCTCATGAAATAATTTGAAACCTCTTTTGGTACAAACCTTATTCCTAGGCGTCTTGCCAAATTGGGAGCAGCAAAACCAAGTATTATGCCTAACAACTGTGGTGCAGTCACAACAAAATTCCTCTTTAAATATTTTCTGAACTCTGAATCTGTATCTTTAAAACTATTGCAGTGTATTCCAAAAGCGCAAGACGCAATTACATCAGTAGTAAAACAGCCCAGTATATTTTTAATATCAATTGGTTCTTCCTTTAAAGAAACATTTTCAACATAATCGCTCAGCTGTTTGCCGCATTCAGTTAACGTATGAAACATCATTTTCATTTTTCCTGATGTAAATGTTGGCGTTAATTTCATTCTAAGATTTCTCCACTTAGCACCTTCGATACTAAAAAGATGTGCACTTAGAGGATCATCTTTTTCATTATAATAAAAGCCACGGTCCGTAAAGTGGTCGAAATCTTTGCTCATAATGTTTTTTACATACTGTGGATCTATTGGCATGTAAAAAGCAGTAGTAAAGGAGTACAATCCAACGTGCTTATATCCCTTTTCTTTAGCAATGCTGTATAGCTTTCTATGTTCCTCACCAAAGGGTTTTGGTTTCCAAAAGGGGTTCTGCATTGTTCCAAAGGGAATTCTTGGTTCTAAATAAGGAATTCCTTTCTTCTTCCAGTACTGAAAACTCCATTTATAATAAACATACATGCAGACTATAAGTGCTATTGGGATGAGTAGGATCGTCCCACAGGGACAAGTTGAAATTATAGCCATACTTAAAACCTGAAATAAATTGATATTTATTAGTTTAAAAGATGCATCAGAACTGGTGTAGTAATAGAGAAAATATTCTGTTACCAAGTGCGTAATAAGAGGTTTTGCCGCATTTGTTTATTGGAGCACTGCGTTCAAAGAACGTGAGTGAATGACTATTATTAGTAGTAGTATACAAAACGTTTAGTAGAAAGCACAGATTATCATGTCATTGATTAAAAATAATCTAATCTAAAATTTCAATGGCTAAGATATACCTAGATCTTAAAATAAATTCCATTTTATTACAATTTTTACCTTCTTAAAGATTATTGTGTCTAGAAATCGCTTATTCTCACTTTAATCACTTCTTAACTTTTTATCTACAAAATACTAAACAGTGTTCTTTAATAACACAAAAACATACTGTTAATTCAAGATTATAAATTTTAATAAAATGAAACTTTATCATACAACTATAATTTATCAACTAATTCACTGATTATTTACATTTGGTGTTTCGGTTTGTTAATAATTACATAATTCTGATGTGATTATTTTAGTCAACGTAGGCATCTACATCATCCGCGACGCGCTTATGTTGACGAAAACTACTGCGTTGCTCAGTATCACTTTCTCCAGGTTATTTTCGGTACGAATTTTCATTCATTATCGTTACGACCTTGACACTCATTTGTTATACAGATGACGCAACCACTAAAGTTTATTTTTTCCTGCACTTGTAAATTGTAATAAACTTAATTTTTATTTAATCTTGTTAATCAAAAACTAAAATATAATCTGATAAAACCGCTACGTAAATATTATAATAACCACTTTGTTTACATGTGAAAATTGATTTAAAAGATAGGTAAAGAATCAATGATGTCACGTGCTGCGACTTTTCCGCGTGCTTATCGGCCGCCACGCAATGCAACGGTCTTTGTCGCATTTCAAGCTGGATGTTTCATTATTAAGGGCCTATGGTAGTAAAAATCAAATTTAGAATTATATTGTTTGATATAGATAGCACGATGAAGTGTTTAATGTGTTACAAAAAAGCATCACAAAAATTAAAAATTTCGTAATGGAAAAATAAATAATCAGTAATTTAACTGGAATTTATGTTAAATTAATTTCATTCACAAAACGAAATTAAGCCTATACAATTACGATAGTATTATAAACAGAAATACGTGCTTAGTTTTTGTTTATTGTAATTAGTTCGAGGATGACAATCAAATTAATTTAAATAAATTACCTACATACAAAAATGAATTATATTTGAAACTAAACTGAACTTAACTCTACCCCCTTTTAAATCGAACCAGATGATCAAAAACGGAAAACAGCCTGCAAATTAAACCCAGAAGAATCGGAAGAGTACACATACAGGGCGAGAACTGTACTGGACAAGAAAAGAAAGGTCAAGCAAAACCTCACCAAAGCAGAGGTGAGAACGCTCAACTCACTAAAGAAAGACAGCTGCTCAATTAAGACAACGTTAACTGTGGTTATGGACACGAAAACTCACGATAGTAAGATCCAAGAACTGCTAGACGCGGGCGAGTACAAATTACTCCTACGTAATCAATAGAACGACGAATATACCAAATGCTGTTCAAACATAAAGAGGAACTCTCAACCCAAGAGAGAAGTAAACTAACTCCGCATTATAGTAAGCCACCCCAACTATACGGCCTGCCGAAGATACACAAGCAGAACGCACCTTTGAGGCCGATTGTGAGCTCGAGGAATTCTCTTTGTTATGAACTGGCCAGATTCCTATTGGTCAGCAGTAAGAAATACTGAACACTTTGTCGAAACAATTAGAAATGTAAGATTAGATACTAATGGCGTCCTGGTTAGCTTCGATATAGTCAGCCTATTCACAAACGTCCGAACAGATGAGGCTCTGAATATTGTTAGAAAAAGGCTGGAAAATGCCCGCACCCTGGAACTTCGAACAAACTTAAGTGTAGACTCAATAATGGAGCTATTCACGGTATGTATCAAGACGACATACTTATTTCCAATTAGGCTGCAAATTACACCAGCAGGAGTTTGGTATGGCTATGGGTTCACCACCCTTTCCAATTGTGAGCACATCTTTATAGAGAAGTTTGAGCAGGAGGTGATATCTCAGTCTCAAGCAAAGTCGAAATTTTGGCTAAGGTATCTCTATGACAACTTTGTGATAAGGTCACATGGGACTGAAAAACTTGGCAACTTCTTACACTCTCTCAATAATCACGGTTCTTCTATCAAATTCACAATGGAAGTAGAGTCTAAACAACAACTACCGTTCCTGGACGTCTTGGTACAAAGGGACAAGTTCACAAAAACACACAGAAAACCTACCCATACAGGTAGATGCCTGTACTACGACTCCGACCATCACAGAAGTGTGAAAATGGATGTTGCAAGTTGCCTGTATGATAGAGGGAAAACATTAGGCTCTAAAAACGGATACCTAAAGTAGGAGAGGGAAAGGATTGCTCAAACTCTTAGAGAGAATCGATACCCGGTCATGTTTCTGATAGAAAAACTTTCCATCAACGTCTTCATGTCTAAACAAAATGGAGGACCAGGGAGGTCAACAGTAACAACGGTATAATGGAAAGAAAATGTGCTGAATATGGTAGAGGAAGGCGCAGGTAATTCGACCAGAAAAAAAGGAAATGCTTTGAATGTAAGTAATAGAATTGTGTGAAAGATTTTAAAACATAATGGCCTGTAGTGTTTTGGATACGGACATACACAACATACACGCAGAGAAATCAAACAATATTGGTAAATGAACACAAATTCAAAGAATGTAAAAGTATCACTTCTAAATGCATAGTGTATATACGAAGAAACTCAGAATTGAAAGGTAATAACAAACTACATATAGATCATGATGTTAGAAGTAATAACTGTCCCTCAAAACAAAATATAAAAGAAATAATACTTAAGGTGCCAGTATACTCTCCGATTACAAACTTCACTACCAGACG